>CABFOW010003138.1:0-48481 GCA_902141385.1 Timema californicum | reverse complement strand
CCCCCCCCCCCCCATACCCCTCACTCTACCTTGCTGCCCATGCCTAAATACAAATCTGGTTATGCACAAATCTAAGCCTCGCCTGAAGCAACAAAACAATAGACACTCAATCACCATTTAGTTCTTACTCTTTACCTGAGGAAGATGTCTACGGCAATGAAATCTTGTAGATAATATACTGAATTAAACTAAATTTTCATCCAATGGCCATCTAGAAAGATAATTTCCAATCACTTGCAATGATTTAGCCTAGGGGTCCACTTGATTATTTATTTACATTTGAGTTATTTATTTTTTAGTATACTGTACATAGGGAAATAGTATATTAAAATAATATAGATATATACATTTACTAACTATGACATACAAAGAATTATATAGACCTATGATATAATCTGAAATTATGAAATACACCCACTTTGTTTCACCATCCTCATATTTGTTTAGATGATTTTTATAATGAGCAAAATTCCTACATTGACGAGTCTTTATGCACATCACATACTTTTATTGCTCACTACTGGTATGTCAATGCATTTATTAAAACTAGTCCCTTTAGTTGAATGACACAAATGCAATAGTTAGAAGGTGAGATTATAAATTAGACCAAAACTCGAGATACAAGGATCTATCAAGGTTGAGGTTTTCACACTTGAAATATTAAAATAAGTACAGTCTTTGTGTGTACTTCCAGTAAAGATTTTAAATGTACTTACCCTGAGGATCTCAGCTCAGTTCAAAACTTCCCTTTTGGTTTATAAAGGAATACGCCAAGTTGGTTAGTATCGAATTTGGTCGGGTTTGTGGAATACACGGCTGGCATTCTGGCTGTACACAACTGCGAATTGTATTTACTAATCACTTTTAAAAAAATACCCCTTTAGTTTATGTTTTACATTGCATTGTAAGAAAAGCAGTGATGGGCACTGCCCACCATTACTGGCTATGTCTTGTAAGCTAATATAATTTGAATTCTTCACCTCTTGTCAAGTTTTGTCAAACCTTCTAGTGATGCTATGTAATAACACACATGGTGTGATAAAACATGATGTTTTGTTGACCAATGCATATCTACCACTTGAATAAAGTAATGCAGCTGTGGGGGTTAAATTGTGAAGAAATATACAAGAGATTAGGTATTCATAATGGTGTTTTAAATAAGTTAAGGAGAAAGAGTATATGTCACGAGTCAATTCATAGGATTTGTTTAGTTTCAATATTTTAATAGCTTTCCCAAAAACAAATACAGTTGGTGTGATAGCTATACTCATTTGCAGGTTCAGTTGATAGGCTGGGATAAGTGGAGATTGTCGCTGGTACTAACTCGATAGAAAACATCAACCGCACACATGGGTCTATATGAGAAGACACATTTGTCTCATTACTGTACGATCTGTAGTTAATGACAACAACAATAATAATAATAATTTTGTAATGAAAGGAATTTACGGCAATCTAAATGAGAGTGGATAAAAGCAGGTGTTTTTAGGGTGGCTAATAGCAGCGAGACTCCAATAAGAAATACATTATGCTATCCTTTTCCAGCTTATCAAGTGAACCTGCAAATGACTATATAACTCAGACTTTGTCTTAAAGGTCATTATTTGACTTGACTGGCCAGGTGCAATACGGCAGCGGCCTTTTTTTTTATCCCATTGTGATTTTTACTAGCTTCCTTCAGGCAAATGCGGATTCATTTACTCAAAACTTTCTATCTTCAACTCTAGATTAAGGGTGGTATGCAAGAACAAGCTTGAATGTTGTTTTAAGTGCTTGTTTAATGGAACATTTTTATTTTTTAGAGCTGTGCCTGGTCATACTACACGAATACTACACTAGTACGTCTTTTGTAATGTCCTAACCTAAATCAGGTCAAATCCACAATTTTATTAATTCAAATCTCAAATCAGAATTTTCATTTAAACTTCAAATTCAAATTTGAATACATAAACATACAAATAAATATTTATTTAACATGACACAGTAGACACTCCATTATCTCAGGTGGTAGGGGAAAAAACGGCCCGGATATTATGGCTAAACCATAAAAGCAATGGTTTTTTCAAATCATTGTACTTTGACGTTTTCATATTTTTTCACCTAGACATGCTATTAGCAATATCTGAAAATTAGCAAAATAGATCAACTTTACCTTCTTTGGTGGTTGCATGGTCTAAGGCATTATTCTTGTGTTAGACTAGACTGCCAATGACAGGGATATGTGGTTTGAATCCTGGTTGGGTATACAAAGGGTGGTTTTCAAAATATTGTTTTCCACTCTCCTACCATGCAAATGTGGGTACACTTCCTCTAAATCCAACCTTCCTCATCCTTAACTCATTAGCTTAATTAAAACAAATGTGTATAACTTGAATAGGTTGTAAGAAACAATGAAAAAAAATCAAATGTTTAAATTTTGCTTTTAAAATATTGCACATTGTTTGCTCACCAACTAATAAACTCATTCATTGACTGGCAACCTTTTTTAACTTTTTTGTATTTATTTTAAGTTTTGGTTCTATAGTAAGACCAACACTTTTATGTATAGATATGGTCACTAGGGATTAAAAAACAAAAAAAAGTGGAGTGTTACAAGATACGAAAACTGATAGCACACACATGATGCATCCGCCCTCTTTGCCTCAAAAGTAAACACCGGATAAGTGCACTCAAATAATGATGGGTCAGTATGGTAATGACTTGTTCGCAACTTGTTACTATGCACAGTCACCGGACAGTTAAATAGTATGTGTGTGTGTGTGTGTGTGTGTGTATGTGCGTGCGCGTGTGTGTGTAGTTGAAATATTATAGAATAATACTGGTATTTTGAAATGTCATTCAGAATTAAATTAATTTTTACTGCGCCGTTAGTCCACAGCTCAGAACTTATCAAAGTTGTCATGACCTTCCTTCAGTGTTGGACAGGCATGCAGCAAACTATCAAGAATTGGCTCTTCAGTGGCTCAGCATAGTATGTTAATCACTGAAGCTTTATTTTGTTTTAATATCTATATATCTCAATCAATAAAAAACATAATAAAGTGTTTGTATAGTTCCAAGAAACTTTAGAGATTCACATAACTTGTAATTGCGAAGTGTAGCGATATCAAGGGCTTGTTGCTTCTGTTCACTGATAACTGTGTGACCTTGACAGTTCTCGGCGGTGTGTCATTTTGAATACAAACTCTAACCCAAATGGGTAGTAAGACGTGGTGCTAAAAAAGAAAAAAAAACTAACTTCGCCGACTCTTTTGATCTACATTTAGCATGGACGTTGTTAGAGTTCACATGGTGGGAGGGTACAACCTGCCCCCCTCAAAAAAAATCTTCTCAAATGGGACACTCCTAGTACCATAAAATAAACTGAATGATTTTATTAATAAAATTGAAAATACACATTTGGTGCAAATGCTTAAACTACTGATACAATTAATTCTGCCATTATATTATTTGTGTTATTCATTTGGTATGAGATAATTTTTAATTTATAATTTAAAGTGAAAATGATTTAGTTCTAACCCCCTACCTTTCTCTTTCCACTGATTAAGGGTTAGCTATGTGTATGACATTTGAGGCTGTTTCTTTTATTTTCACGCCTCAAGCAATATTGCATGTGGAAGGAGAGATATTTGTACACTATGGAGTTAACACTTTTCCTTGGCGATGTTACATGAGACAGGGATAGTTTCCTGTCCTCGTAGTTTTATAGGAATCAAAGTAAGAAGATAAATATAAACATATTTATGATCGACATTGGAAAAATGTTTCTACTGTGGCCAAATTTGTTTCGTCGCTTCTATATTTGGTTGTGAGCAAGATTCCATTTACACGAGCAGAGGTTGAGAAAATCACATGTTATCTACCGCCCACTTTTCTTTCCTCCCATTAAATCTGACCAAGATTTGAATCTCGATTCCCTCACTCCTCAATCTAGCATATCAAGAACGATGCCTTAGACCTCATGAAAACCAGCACAGGCTATCACCAACTAGGTCACAAGTCCCCACTACAGACTAGTCTTGAGGTTAAAACGAGGCTCCAAAGCAAAAAGCCATACTAAATATATTTCTGAATTTAACTACAGAGACACCCGCTTCAGTGGCTGCATAGTCTAAGGCGTCACTCTCGCAATAGACTGGACCGCTGATGACTAGTAGATTGAGCCTCAAAACCTGGTTGGGTGTAGTGAGGGTGGCTTTTCATAAACACTTTTCCACTCTATTTACACGTAAATATGGGTACACTTCCTCTAAACTCAGCCTTACTCATCCACAATACATTAGCAAAATGAGTATATAAGAGCATAACCCAAACAAGTAGTGAAACGCAGGGCTAAAAAAATAATTACAAAGACAAATATCTACCAATATTATTTGTTTTGACCCAAATTGAGATGATTTGAACTTCATCATGAAACATATTCACCTTTTGTAACTGGAGTCTCACCTATTTACTGTAGTCTTAGGTGAAATTAGATTAATTTGGTTGCTATGGGAATTAACATTACGAAAGTTACAAATGTGATGTCCAGCTAACTTATGGGCATAATATATTAGAATGTATCATTAGCAGTGCCGGATTTAAGCCTAAGCTAAATAAGCTACAGCTTAGGGCCTCACAATCCATGTGG
Source organism: Timema californicum (assembly GCA_902141385.1). Lineage (NCBI taxonomy): Eukaryota > Metazoa > Arthropoda > Insecta > Phasmatodea > Timematidae > Timema > Timema californicum. The sequence continues at coordinate 43,851 of CABFOW010003138.1, read as the reverse complement.
GTCACTAAGAATTTCAGAATTTGTTGGAGGAGGGAGAATGGGGTCTTTTTAAAATTGTATGAATATTTAATTAATGTTTTCAAGTTTTGTGAGACACTCTAGTGTGATTTATAAACAAGAGACCTCAAAGCTTTGTAAAGCTTAGATCCTCATGAAGTCTAAATTCAACACTGTTCATAATTTAGACCACATTAGTTAGTTGTGAATTATATCAATAGTACGGACTGTATAGCAAAAACTAGATTGTAGACAATATTCATGCTACTTATAAATTATGTAAAACTCTCAAAATTAATATCCACTCTTGATATTATATTTGAAATGTCTATACTAGCTAAGAATGTTCATTCTTACAAACCTTATAACACTCTAGATAGCTTATAATAAAGTAAAACTTAATACATCATCTTTTCTTTCTAACCATTAATCAATTATTAATTAATTAGATAAAAAGAATCTATGTAGGTACCTATGTTAAGTGAATAAATTTCAATCTAGTTTGCCATTTTATAGACTTATTTGAAACAATTGGGCACAAAATGAATTAATTTTAGTCACCATCATGACTTTTAAGACTTAATTGAGCTCACTTTTAAGTAAATTCATTTTAATTTGCTTACTTTCAAAAGCCTGCATAAAGAAAGATTCCCCTAAAAAAGTTATTATATTGGCATACACTGTCTATTTCCTGTGCTTGTCCTTTATGTTATTTGTTTATATTCCTACCAAGCTTCGGTAGCGTAATTTTCCAAGGCATCATTCTCATGTTACACTAGCCTGCTGATAATGGGGAGATCTGGGTTCCAACCCCGGTCGGGTCTAATAAGGGTGTTTTTCCCTAAATGGTTTCCCACTCTCCTTACATGCAAATGTGGGCAGACTACCTCTAAAATGCTGTACTATTAGAGTAATTATTATCATATATGTGTACAACCTGAACAGATAATAATATGCATCAATAAAAAATACCTATTCCTACCCAAGTGTCCTATGATTCTTTACCAATTTCCTTTTTATTCCATTTGTTTTATGGTTTACTAGATTAGTGAAGCTCTGCAGTTGTTTTCACTCTCTCCTGATTTCTGATAGAATGAAAATTAGGTTTAGGTGATTGGACTGTAATGAAAGTTAAGTTGAGATGACTGGACTGTAATGAAAGCTAGGTTGAGGGATTGGGCTGTAATTAAAACTAGGTTGAGGGATTGGACTGTAGTGAAAACTAGATTGAGTGATTGGGCTGTAATGAAAGCTAGGTTGAGGGATTGGGCTGAAATGAAAATTAGGTAAGGGATTGGACTGTAATGAAAACTAGGTTGAGAGATTGGGCTGTAATGATTGATTTTCATCAAGAGATAGCATAACCTCTCTGTCCAGTGGCAGCAATGTAAAGTGTGGATTGTGTTCTTTCTTTCATTGTAAAACTATGTTGTTTTCTTATGTTTGAAACCTTTACTCATTACTTCCCCCCTTGCTTCTTTATTCTAAGCCTTATATATGACACTAGGGACCCCTTGTTCCAGGAGGTATTTTGTATACTGCACACCCTAATGAACTGTGCTTCACAAATCTATCACTAGTAACTAATCCAAAAACTTAATTTTTGATGCTCAGATTCTATGCCTAACACACTACTGAATTGATTTCTTCAACTTGATGTGTCTCTCATGGGAAACAATTCACTTCTTATCAAAGACTCGGACAGATCTGAACCACCTGCCGGCTAAACCTACATGTGTGATCCTGTGAATTTTGTTAAAAATTAAGCTTTTATAACTTTTACAAATGCATTTTTTTTATCTAACATTATTAATACAAAACTCATGCTTATACAGTTTTGATATTTTTTACATTGTGGAGTATTAAAGATAAACACTCTCTTGATAAAAAAAATATCTTTACATGCTAGAAGTAATTTAATCCCAACTTAAACAAAATAGCCTTTCCAACCCTAATTCTTTTCACTTACTATATCTCACCATATAACTTTGTATTTGGTGTCATCAGAGTAACTTATTGTTCATTCCATAAATATAGTTTTACTTTATTTCTATGCATTTTTTGGAATATTGTTTTACAATCCAAAAAACCTACTTATATTGGACTGTCCACTTTATCATCATTATTGCCTTTGTTTCAAGAATCCTAATAAACATCAACGACAAGAACATACTTGGTTGGTTACTGCTCATTTTCTAAATGTTTTTGTTATTTGGTTTACTGTCCTGCCTAGTAATTTGCTGCAGCTTTGTGCATTGTGGCGTCTAATTAGATGTATGGATATATGAAAGCTATTGTGGCGATAAACTGCATGACACACACTTCACCCCTGCCCTCACTCGATTACCACAGACTGGCTATATGTTATGTAGTGATGTAATGTTTTGGTGGATAATTATAAAGTGTTTTTTATATATGCATACATATATTTAAAGTTCATAGCGTATATTTGAAAAATATTGATGTACTGCACTTAAAGTCTTCAAAAATGTTAATTACAATATATTTCTTAAGTTTTATATTACTAAGGTGACAATTTTATGTGGATACAAATAGAGGAAACCTACTCTATCACTACTTCCTTAATGTTCACAAGATTTTGGGTTTCAACAACAAGTTATTAACAACTAGGGTAGAATACCTTTCTATTGTGATCAGTTTTACGGAAAATTAGCATTTGTTGTTGCCATATTGAAAAGTTGAAGTTGAAACACTCAAGAGTTGAGAGGAAGGACTTGTCCCAAGGATAATCGTTTAGTACTGATTTGTTTGTTTAAAATAAGTTTCCAAAGTACACTTTGGCTTTATTTGTGTGTTTTTTAATATTCTCATATAATTCCTTATGTTTTAAAGTAACGCTAAAAATCCAAACAGTAAATTTTATAATTATACTTTGGAAGTAGCAAAGACTTACTGTTTGAATTTTCAATTGTGTTGTTTAACTAGTCCATTAGAACTCAATTAATAATGTTAATTAACTATCATATTGACTCATGTATGAATGCATGACTCAAGAGATGAAGTTGCAGAAAGCCATGTATGAATAAGCTTTGTCACCAGCTAATTATTGCTGGGTGTGTGCACGTAGGTATGGAGAAATGTCTGTACTGGAAATACTTTGAGTTTTAGTAATAGATGAATTCATAAATCATAAGCACAAACATTGCTTTTTTAAGAATAAATTGTTTGTCAAAAAAAGGTTTTAACCACAAAAATTCAAATGTTTGAAGATATGCATATACTTTTAAACCAGACTAAAGGAAATATTCAGATACTGAATTTTCTATGAAATAGTATCTTTAAAGTGAATCATATTAATTAAAATTGGAATTTTTGAGCTAAAATTTAAAATCCTAAGTATGTTTGTAAAAATCTTTGAATCAAGTTAGAACGACAACTAAAACTTTACTCTGATTTGAATTTTTGAGAACTCTCCACCCCTAATTATTCATACTTCGAAATACTATATTTTTACATGAGGGTCATTCAAACAAAATATATTTTAGTGCCCTATATTAACATTATAATTTATATGACAATGTTCTGAGATACAGAACAGTTCTGTTTGACGTTACATACATACATAAACAAAACCTTATCAAAAAGTAATATAAATACCCACAATATTTTGACAGCCCATTAGTATTTTTTTAAATTAGTTTTGTCAGTTAATATAGTTTAATTATGCGAGATTAAGTAAAGTTAGGCCACTTGAGTTCTATTTGATCAATTTATATAGACATAATTCTTACATTTAATGCATAAAAATTCTATTATATATGTATAGACATCCACACATTAGAAATCACCATTTGGATAACACATTATTTCAATTAGAGTTATGTTTCCATTTTTAAGTGTATCGGTGACCTGGTGGTCTAGGGGTAAGGTGTCAGACTTCTGTGCTGGCGGCCGGAGTTCAATCCTCGGTCCCGGCACAGATTTATCTGATTACCAAACCCTTCCTTCACCTCTGACAAGACATCTTGTGAATGTGGGGAATGCCAGGCCTCCACCGTGGTTTGGATTCCACATTAAACTGTAGGTCTCATTTCATCTCACAATCACCCTACCATTACACATTAGCGTAAGTGCGTATAACCTGCATTTAAGTGTATTTTTCAAATCCCAAAACAATAAAGACATAAAAATATTAGTTTTCACAAAAATGTACTTATGTATATAATTAATTCTTGTTTCTGGGGAATAACATAACAATAACAGCTAGACGGAATTATCTAATTGAGAATTTAATGACTATAAAACTTACTATTGCCAGGAATCGAACCAAGAACTCTTAGATCAGTGGATAAAAGCTCTATTGAGAGAAATGAACCTGAAACGAAACATTGTTAGCAATAAAATCTAAACACAATATCTTGACTAGATATTAACAATTTTTATCTAGTTTTTTATTATTATGCTAGTACAAAAGATTTCTCAAAAGTACTACAACTACAATTGAAATAGAACTAGTTCTATCTTTCAAGCACAGCGCTCAGATCACTCGCTCACGAGCTTCAATCTAGCCACCTTTCATTACAACCAATGTGTTCTATTTTATTTTTTAGTCTCTCGTTCACCCAGTCTGGCCAGACCCTTATTCATTTAACAATGCAGCTTCTAAGGCATTGGCAAATTATTGTTTTTGACACTATCGTGTAGTAAATTAATTTTCATATAAAAAAATTAGTTATAACATTAATAAATATAAAAATTACTTTATTAGTTTCCCCTTTTATATGTTTATATCCACCTTTCCTGTACCTTCTTCCAAATATAACATAATGCCTCAAAAAAAGAAACAAGGTTTTCCTTAAAGAGATGTATTAGTTTCACAAATTTGTGTAACCAAAATAAATTTGTTTGCTAATTTATATTTTAATATGAAGTTTCATCAATAACTGACAATATATATTCTGCTAATGTGTGTATGTTTGTAACATGTCATTGAAAAGGTGCTGTTATGGAGAAAAATAAAATTAACAATATTCACTAAACAGGGTTTTAGTCCTAAATCTAACAGTGGTGAAGCTCTTCATTTGTGGTGTTCAGAGGAGGGGGGTACGGGGTTGCAAACAAAATTAAAACAAACACATTCTTGCTCGCATTTGTCTTCCACTATGGTTTAGATGGATATATATTTATTATAACTATCATTAATGTAATTACCTTTCAACTACCATTAATTGAAAAGACAAGTTCCGTACATCTGCATTTAAAGACAAACAAGTCTAATTTCCAGAGAAAATTACATTTTATACTGATAATCAGCTGGAGCACCGTTCCACCCCCAAAACCAGTGCCGGAGTGTTACTCCACTCAAGCTTCACTACACCTCTGAGTAAATCAGATATTTACTTAGAATTTTACTAAATTTGTTAATGTCCACCCCTCACATAAGTAGAGTAGTATACATGCATGCTCACAAAAATATTTTTCTTAACCATATGTACATAATTACAGTATGTTAATTACTAACCATACAAAAATTGGTTTTATATTTTAACTTTACATTTTAAATTGTATTCTTTGCATTCATGTATCTAAGTTGACTAGATTTAATGTTTTTCTGTTTATAATTGTTTCGATTGAAAACCCCTACGTAATAAAATTTACTTTTGTATGGTTGACTTAGTTTGTAATTGAGTTTTGCCATTTAAAAATTCATAACTATAATGATCTTGACAATTCTGAAAATTAATTGGGGACAAGTGAATTTTTAGTGTGCTGGACTCAATCAAACATTTCTATTTTTAAGTAGATTAATATCTTTCTTTCAATATTGTAATAGCAAATAGTTAAAAATATATTGTATAATTCAGCAATGATCTATGCTTGTCAATACCTAATGTTCAGTCAACATCACTATAACTAAAAATTATTTTGAAATGTTTATTTCTAAAATAAAAAAAGTTTATTTGGTATATAAGAATCATAATTTGCTATACAGTATCATAATACTTTAAAATATATGCATAAAATTATCGACATGTCACAGTAGGCCTATAGCAGCCTAAACATTTTTCTTACAAATTTTAAGGTGAATTTGTTTTGGTCTTAACACGTGTATTAAATGGTATACTAAGGGGTATTGTCACAGCATAGATTATTTGTGTGATGGCACTACTGTATTTGGAGTGGAATGTTGGTGTTATGGATCCTAGCTCGCAAACTGTCCCCTATAAATGGCGCACCACACAAAATTTTGCATCAGTATTGTGGTATTTCCATAGATCTACCTATAATTTTGTCTATGTCATATCAGAACAAACTCCGCATGAAAATAATGTGCTTGTATTTATAATTATATAAAAAGTTTCAAAATTCATACATTTTTGGTTGGTTATGATATTATTAGAAATATGTTTATTACACCTTAAAGTTTTCATCTCATTTATTTTAAATATATGGAAAGAATTGAAATAAAATATTTAAATTTACCATTTAATATTTAAACTAAGAGTTATTCAAACATTAAAACTTATTTTTAAAAATATTTTCTATTTTTATCATTGTTCTGTAAATTACTAGAAAGGGCTAGTAAGTACACTCATGAGAAAGTTAAAGTCTTAAAAAATAAAGTTGAACTTGAATAAAAAGTTTACTATTTTGTAAGATATACTTGAAGTTAATTAGTAAGCACAAGAAATACCTTTAAAATTATATTAAAAGTAAATTCGATACTAGATTGAGGTTATATAAGTTGGAACGAGTGATTGGCGAGGTTAGGTTGGCCAGCATTCCACTTCCAGCAGCTGCTCCTATGCGCCACGCAGTCTCTGTTTACCTGCGACTCCTCCCTGGGTGGAGGGGGGAGTGGAGCGGCCAATCAGAGAGGTTCCCCCACTTCCCTGCAGGCCACGCCTCCTGCTGCACCACTGCTGGACTGCAAGACCAACCCGCCCAGCTTTGTGTTCCTGCAGGGTTGGCAACTGCTAGCCCTCGCCGTCCCGCCCAGCTTTGTGTTCCTGCAGGGTTGGCAACTGCTGGCCCTCGCCGTGTCTCTGTTTGTGCCCCGTAATAACCGGCTGCTCTGGTACCTCAAGCTACACCTGCACCGCAACGCAGACTCAAAGTGAGTCAGTTTAAACACCTGCACAATTTGTTTGTTATATTTCTTTGCTCACAATACTAACACTTTTATTTGTTTGTAGGACATGTCATAAAAGGCTAAGAGTGCTGAACTTTGTAAGTTAGTCATTGGTTTAAATCCAGGCTAAGGATGTTCGAGTGGTTTGGAATCCACTTTATTAAAATTCATTACCATGCACACAAAAAACACATATACACACACATTTAAACAGGCCTTTATTAAACTTTATCAGATATGATATTCCCTAATATTTTATTCTAATAAAGGTATGAATCACCTCCATAGAACACGTAATAGGAACCATATTTTTAAATCAATAAAATAGTTATTTCTTATAGAATTATTGTCTTTTAATAACCTATTAAACATTGACTACTTAGTCTTATTGATGAAGTACAACTGTTGATGTCGTGTGGTCTACAGAAGTGAATGTGGGAAGTATGCGGCATACTGCCAGCGAGCATTGGAGCGAACATTGCAGAACGGTGGCCGAGAAGCGAAACCTTCTCGCATGGAGGTGTTGTCCATCCTTTTGAAGAACCCTTACCACCACTCGTTACCACATGCCATTCCTGTCCACATGCTTAACAGCACGTATCAGGTAAATGCATGTCAGAGAGAATAAACTCATTTGCTCTAGAAACATTTGTACATCTTGTATTAAACAGTAACACTGCCCTTTCATGAGGTGTGGTACATTTCAATTAAATATGGTTGCGTTCTCATACCTATTATATTTTCAAACATTTTAAATCACATTTTTATAAATCTACTTTTAGTTTGGTTAGTAGTTATTAAGTGACCAAAGTTATGTATATATAAGCTTCTTATCATTTGTATAAAGTTAATAAAAGACTTTGACCAACTCTAAACCAGTGCATTTTAGGTTATTTTCTACATTGTAGTTTCTCAGTCTTTCTCGATGAGAATGCAGTTGTATTTCTTTCAAATCTACCTTCTTCATGAATATATAAGGAGTTCAATTATTACTTAAGCACAATTTTGACAATTTTTTTGGATCACCTACATTTGTTAGCCAAAAATAAGCAAAGCTCAAAACTCCCCCTAAGGTACTTATATAATACTTGAACGTGCCCTAAGCAGCTAGTGCTTGGTTAATGGTGAAACTAGTTAATATATTTTCAGTTATATATGAGACTGAAAGGTTCATTAAAGTAATTGCACAGAGGTAAGTAAGGTGATTAACCTTAAAATTACATTGAATTTGTAGATGTAATTAGCTTAAATATATCTCAAAAATGACATCTGGACACAGGAATCAAACGTGGACCTTCGACTTAGTGCACAAATGTTTCAACTGTGATTAAAGTGTTTTAATTTAACTTCTGAAATATTACAGGTTGGCAGGATGATTATTAATATGTGGTATAGAAAAAACTTAGAAATATGAATATTTTTTCTTAAGTTATATCGTGTATTAAAAACCCTTCATTCTGATTCCTTAATGTTTCAACCATATCCATACAAATATTTTAGACTTATATCGTTGATCAAATCTTTAAAAAAAGTGGTTTTATGTATTTATTCTAAGTAAGGATTGATTTTGTTTCTTAATGTTATAGGTAGTGAGTTTTGATGGATCGGCAACAATAGAGGAGTTCTTGTCGACGTTAAACCAGGAGATTGGTTGTCGGGATGTCACCCACTCTGGCTTCACTCTTTTCAGTGATGACCCCATAGAAAAGGATCTTGAGCATTTTATTGACCTGCAGGCCAAGGTAATATACTTTTTCCACTATACATCTGCGAAGCAGGTTTATTGAATTTGAATAGAATCTTGAATTGAAGCAAATATTATTCATGAATTTCGAATAGTATTAGTAATAATAATGGTAATTGAACTATTTTTTAGTCAAATATGCTAAAATTATGATGATAACTAAAAAAAGTTGTATAATATTATTAAAAAAATAGAGCTACATTTGTTGTGGTTATTATAAACTATTTAAATATTATATCTTAAGTCCTTAAAGTTAACATATTTGTTACATATTATCCAAGGGTGTGATTATAGGCTATACAAAAATTTTGTAAAGGCCAGTTTGGGGAAAAAGTGCGGCTTATTTTTTGAGCAATATAGTAATAATTAATAAGCATTTACTTTACCTCGTGTAAGCCCCTTGTAATGATGCTGTTTTGGACCCCTCCATATATTAAAAAAAGTCATGGATGAAGTGTATTTTTCTTTAAAGAACTGTATGTAAACTTTACTTTTAATAGTTCATTCATGGAGAATCATGCGCTTTCAGAAATAATTTCAATATATTGTGCTTTAAAACGTTTTTTTTTCTTTAAAAGATCAACTCTGTTGTATTATAAAATTCATGTGATATGCTGGCTCCCTCTACCCAATAGGAAGCTAGCCTTTATAACCTCAGGTTTCCAGGAACTTTTCTATTAGTTAGTTTTAACACTGGTGACAAGGGGTCCAATTGGTAAGGGGTAGGTAATATATGTCGCTTGTGCGTATGAATCTACAGTGCCAGCAACACAGGGTAGTACAGTAATACAACAGTGCCAGTAATATATTAATAAGTAGTCACATACATCTACACACCACACAGTACTCAGAACATGTAATATCACAGACATAGTCATTTAGGTACGCTGGTGCAGTGCGAGATATCGTGCTCCTACACAGAGGTTCAAGTTCCTCACCAGAAACCTCTTCTTCGTCAGAAATTGCCTCTGGTTCTCCTCCTGAAGACGGCTCCTCCTGCAATTCCTCAGTAAAAGCTTCTTCATTTGAAGTTGAACTGATGACCTCAATAGCTCGAGACGGTGTTGAACCAGCAACACCACTGGTTATGAACATATGTTCATCGAAAATTATATCATGCCCATGTATGATTTTTCGTTCCTGTGGACACCACAGCCTGTACCCATTCGGGCAGTAAGCAACAAAGTAGCACTTTTTCGAGCAGCTGTTAAATTTACTTTTAAGAACTTGATTAGGTAATCGAAGATATGCTACACAGCCAAAAACCTTCAGTTTTAACATATCAGGCTTTACACCATACCACAGTTCTGCTGGAACCTTGTTTTCAAGAGCTTTAGTAGGCGATCTGTTTATTAGGTAGACTGCAGTCATAACAGCCTCCGTACAGAGTGACTTATCAAGAGAAGAGTGAAGGAGTAAACAACGTTTTCATGAAGTGAAAGAGACATTGTATACACTTTACCAGATCAAGTGGCAGCAATCACAAAAATATTGCCTTTAAAAATAGTAGCGTTCCTCTTTTCAAACACAACTTTAAGCCCATTAGCGTCCATTTTACTAACTGAGAGTAAATTAAATTGTAATCCAGGGACAATAAGTACATTGGAAATTTTGATAAAGTTTTGATTACCTTTGTGAGTCACAGACGCGTGTATATCTCCGATCTCTTCAGCACACAACATCGATCCTGATTTAGCAATTTTTATTTTGATAGACTTTGATAGGCGTCTCTTATTTGAGAGCAAACTAATATTTTTTATCACTGATCATATGTTCAGTGGCGCCAGAGTCAAGCAACCACACAGATCCATCACAACAGGCCACTGTCGTTAATACAGTCAAACTAAATTCATCATCACTAGCTTCAGCTACATTTGCTTTACGTATTGAATTATTCTGCTGCTTCTTGCCTTTCAATTTTGGACAGTCCGAACGAAAATGACCAGCTTTATGACAGAAAAAACACTTATTACCAGCAACTTGCTTTGAAATACTTTGTTTACAATTGGGACAACATTCCGGCTGCGAAGATTTCAATTTTCTAGCCTTCCAATCAGTAACGCTAGAAAATGATTTGCTGCATCCATCGATACCTTCTGCTTGGCGTTTGCTCTGCTCATCAAGTAGGCGAGTTTTTACGAATGCCAGGTTGAGATTATCAGCAGATAATGTCTCTATGGCAGTGACAATTACTTGATATTCAGATGGCATAGTCAAGAGAAGATGGCAGACAACATCTAATTCTTCGAGGTTAGCTCTCGACGATTTCAATTCCCGAATAGTACGATCAAACCTAGTAAAATGCAATTCAAGGGTCTCTAAAGAGGGATCAAATTTCATCATCAACAAGGTTTTGCGTAGTAAAAGCTGATTAGAAATACCTTTACGAGCGTAAGTATTACAAAGCACTTGCCATATATTATAGGCAGTGTTCTTATCCTTCACACAATCCAACTTCAGTGTTGCCAACCCTAATACCCTAAAAATCAGTAGCAAGATCCTCAAAAATTCAGTAGATTTCAGTAGATGTATTTAAAAGTGGTGATACATGATCATTATTAATTATTTTATTGAACGTAGGTGATATTACTCACCTATGCTATTCCTCCCCCCTTTAACATTTTTTTTTCTTCGTTGTCGACCTCAGTGGTCTTGGGGTGATGTTCTCGCCTCAGGATCCGATGTTAGTGGGTTCAAACCCAGCCTGGAGTCAACGAATCTTTCATGAGTGATAACAATCCGTAGCACACCTTCCTTCGGAGGGAAAGTAAAGCATTCGGCCCCATGTTGATTGATGTATGAAAAAGAACCCTGTGGGTATGTGAAAATAACTTTCCTGGCAAAATTAGTAGGTCTTTTTACTCTCGCTCATAGAAATTATCGTGAGCTGATATAATCAGTAGGTCCGAAAAGTGCACGTAAAATACTGTACCTAAATTAAATTATAATAAATGCTTTAAGTGTTTGGAAGTACGTGCTACACTAGCTAGAGAAAATAAGCTGTTACAAATTGTGTGTTTTAAAGTGAGTGGATTTCTTCAGACTAGTGTAGTAGCGTCTTCCTGTCTATTCACAGTAACAGCCAAATTCTTGGAAGAGGGCTAAGCTTACAGTTATTATAGTACAAGTTTTTTTTAAAGTTGTCAAGCTACAAATCTGAGTAGAAGCTTTTCCCTCCCCCTCCTTTGCCACCCAATGCAACATTTCAAAGAGCCAATGAGTGAAGTTGACAACATATGAACATATCAGTAGATTTGTTATTTTATTTGAATTAATCAGTAGATAAGTTAAAAATCAGTAGATTTACTGAAAAATCAGTAGGGTTGGCAACACTGAATCCAAGTGGCTGTCCGAGATTCGTTGTATAATCTGTGACTTACACTTGCGATCGGCTTTCCGAAGCTTGTCCAGCTCTTTTTTCTTTTCCGCCTTAATTTCAACATTATCACTAGACGCCATTTTTACCAAGTCTCGATAGTCACCTTGAATAAAGGGCAACAGATCGACTTCATCTAGAAAGGTTTCTACCTGAAACTTCCAGTTGTCAAAATTAGTGCCGTCGAAAAGCGGAATTCTGTACGTTTTGTCTTCTTCTAAAACCATTATGGTGATTGTGATTGGCAACGGTGTCATAAACAACAAGCAAACACGTATAGCTCACGCGTATTACAGTGCACACTTGACTTATAGGTTTATCCGTCCTAAAACCCACAATCACAAGCCTGGGCGCATAACCTGTCAGAGTACACGAGCTTATAGAAAAATTAACAGGTTTTAGAATGAACAGTACATGCTGTAACTAAGAACATGACTCTATTGTTACACAGGTTTATAAGCATGGACACAGATTAGATAAAAACCGAACAACACATCTAAACAATGGTACCAACCAAAACTAAAGTATCCCTGCATAGAATTGCATATTTTAACAATTACCTTCACTTCACATATTGCCATTGCTAAGTTTCATTCCACATTCTTTCACTTCCTCATTCCATTCCTGTAGCTATTTCTGTATTTCCTCTTCCTTCTCCCAACATACCATCAAGTTATCAGCAAACAACATAGCTTTCATTCTGTCCACCTCAAGTCTTACTGCAACTTTATTCATGACCATTTCCGTTACCTTTACAATTAGTAGTGGTGAGGGGGCACTCCCCTGCTTCACTCAATTTTTTATTTGGATCCACTCCATCCTACAATTTTCCCTTATCCTAATACATGCTTTTCACTCTCATTACAATTCCTCTTTCCACTGTGCTGTTCCTCTCTCCGCCTTTTATGTACACAAATACATTTAATAAAATCCCAATAATCTGAGAGCAATTTATCCTATTTGAGGCTTACCCATGCATTCATTCAAGAATTTTATTTTCAATTTCGGCTATATGTAAATTAGTCTTTCAAACAAATTGCTTAGCTACAAAAGGTTACTGTAGACCAGGGCTATTCAAATGGTGGCCCGCATACCACGTATGACCCGTCAAGCTCCATAGATTGGCCTGTGGATTGAAAGTCCAACTACTGTATCATTGGAGATGTGTTATATAGTTCAGACAGTATTTAGAGGTGCCTGACCTTGAACCGGCAGAGAGATCTTTAGTCTCTTCTCAGTGGTGGGGGGAGCATCAAGCCCACTAGCCCAGTGTTACTCGGTCTTTGGCGCCATCAACATTGTGTGTTTACATGGGAGTGCAAGCTTACCCTCCAGTAGCGTATGATAACTCTTCCTCCATTGGCGTGCGTCCCCCACTCTAGACTCTCCCTCCAAGCACCACCACATAACGTCTGAAATATATAAAATATTCTTGCTTTTGACTTTGAACAGTGCAGGTAGCTGGGTGGACAGGGTGTCTGAGAGTGACTCCCACCTCTTCTCCCCTCCACCCAACCAATGTTTCGCCGGTTGATATTTGCTTGGCTTATTGTTTGTGCTTTATTTACAGTAATAGTGGAGTGCTTTGCTTGTAATTAGTCTTATTGTATTTTCCACATTAATGGTTTATATTTCAATAAGGATTATTTGTGATTAAACGGTTTTGAAATGATATACTTTTTCATATTTACTAGATCTAGTGCTAGTCTAACTTTTACATTTTTTTAATTTCCCTGAAATATATCACTATTATATAAATTATGTTTCATTCACTCTTTTCTCCCTTCCGCCCTACCCCATTTTTAAACTACAAAAGTATAATCTAATAACATTCCAAATTACTGCCTGATTGAATTAATTGTCTGGCCCAACCAAATATGATTTTTTGGAGTGGCCCGCTTGGATAACTAATTGAAGAGCCCCGCTGTAGAACTTTCATTCTGGCAAAGTTCATTAACTACTTTTCTACATAAAAATGTTTGGGAATAAAGTGTTAGTTTGGGATTTGATTGGAGATTAAGTCCACTATTAAATTCTTTTATTTGTGTTTATCGAATATATATGCAATTCTTCCCTTTCATTCACACAAATAATCGAGAGCCCATTGCATATACTTGACTTTTTTTTATATAAACTTGTCATACTTTCTAAAATAAATTAAAACAGCATATTTAGTCAACTGCTTGGCTCTACTATTTCTTAGCAATCACATTGTGGAAATTATTTATGTAGAATTAAATTAAATTTGCACTTATTAATTAATTTTTTATTTATTCTATCAATTGCCATTATTATAAAATTATAGTAAAATCTGACACATAGGACTAGTTTTGTAGTCATGCTTAGCATACCTCAACTGCGGCACTATATTAAATACAGGATGACGCCTACCTGAACTCGAATTGAATGGCCAGTTTCATATGCGAAACTGGTCCATTCTCTTCAATTTTAGGTAGGTGTCCACTTATATTTAGTAAAGCACCGCACTTGAGGTGTACTAAGTCTTGATTATGAAACTGTCTCATACTAATTATTTATCAAACAGTCTTTTCTTTCAATTTTACAAATAAACACACTGTGTCAGGTTTGTTATAATTTTACCAAGCGCCATAAAAACACATGCGTTAATTTAAAATATTATTATTTACTATTGATAAATATGTAACAGGTAGACTAGAATTTGAATCAAACAAACTTAGCACAGGCCTAGATTAAAAACACAAGTTATTGAATACATTACAGAAAATATACAAAAAATTTAAACTAAAAACTTTCTCTTCTAATCTAAGTACCAGAGCTTTGACTAACATGATCAAATAAAACCTTAATCTAAAAGAATTTTGCCGAGCATTGTCTATCATTTGTAATTCTTAAAGAAAATATAGCTTTTATGTAATTGTGTAATATATGGTAATATTATTAATACTTATTATTTTCCCTGTAAATAAAATGTAAGCTAAGTCCTATATACTATTTTTCTCTTACAAAAAAGTTTAACAATCATTTAAATAATCTAGTTTATTGGTGCATTATAGTTACTGTATTTATTTGCTTGATTGGTCAATTCAGTCAGCATTCATAGTAATTTAAATTACCCCTCTAAAAACCCAATAAAACCAGATATAACTTATGGGCTGGCCTTTTATAAAATAACCCTTTTTCTTTTCAACCATGTATTTTGCAACAACATTAACTGGTTTGTTCCTTGAAAGAATTATTAACATTTTTGTGCTGAGAGGAATCAACTCATTTTCTCTTCTTATGCAAAAGGAGATAAAAGAAAGTAAAAGATATTTAAAATGGCAATAAAGCACATCTAACACTTGTTATATGTGTCTTCACTGCGACACATGGATTATCAAGTCTTAACCAAGATGAAAGATGTTTGCTGTTGTCACAACTGTAACCATACTTATTGTTATTAGCACCGAGTCTTACTACCCGTTCGGGTTATACGCACTTACGCTAATGTGTAATGGTAGGGTGATTGTGAGATGAAATGGAGGACCTACAGTTTAACGTGGAATCCGAACCACGTTGGAGGCCTGGCATTCCCCACATTCACAAGATGCCTTGTCAGAGGTGAAAGAAGGGTTTGGTAATCAGATAAATTTATGCCGGGACCGGGGATTGAACCCCAGCCGCCAGCACATACTGTATTGAAAGTTTTCTCTTTGGCTGCCACACAAGTTTGGTTGATTTCTTTCGCCTGGTTTTAGGAACAATAAGACTGCCCCACCATGTGTATGAAAACTATAAATTATATACCAACAACAGGAAACATAGGGAAAGACAAGAAAATTCATTCATGCTAAAATTTGAAGGCCAGCAAATTTAATGAAAAAATAAAATGAAATGTTTCAAATTCTCTTTAAGATAACACACCAGTTTAAAAGGGTGGTTGGAAAAATCAAACTTTGCCAAAGTTGACTTAGCAAAATTTTTACAACCACATAATGCTGTTTTACCATAGTTGTTTGGTTCTTAATTAGTACAATTTTGACTCTAAAGATTAATTTTCAATCAAAAATATACATCCTTAATACAAGCCATGTGACATTTGCTTATAAAAATATTTTGTAAATTTGGTTTATCCGTCGGTTGGTAAAATATATTTGCTTACTTGTGCCGTCAGCTGTGTGATGTTATATCTAAATGGGAGACAGCATTACGAGAGAAAGGTTCGGGCAAATTTGAGAACACGCGCGTGATCCAGCTCACTTACAAGAACAGACTGTACTGGCGACACAGCGCCAAGATGGAGACTGATCGCGAGAGGTTATTGCTCTGCTATCAAGTCAATCAGCAGGTCATAAATGGCCGGTTCCCTCTAAACAGGGAGCTAGCCTTGGAGTTGTCCGCACTGATGGCTCAGGTTGGTACGATTACACCTCTTCTGGGTTCCTTCAACTCTATACAATTTAGTTAGGACTTGACATCAGAATTAAACCCTGGACCTCTTGCTTTGCATGATAATACGTAAGCAGAATTTAAGTTTTGGGGGGTTGGAGTGGGGATGTAAAAATGGTAAGCTTATGACATGATGTTAAGACTTACTATTAAACCCTAAGAATTAAGACTATTTTATACAATAGTGGTGGAACTTTATTTGTTTGAGAGGGGAAGAGGGGTAAGTAACAAAAAAATTGTTCGGGGTCTTTCTACCCTCCTCTCCCCCATTTAATGCTAGAAAGTTATATGTTCCTAGAAGCTATTTGGTGTAGTTTCCTTTGGAAAATTTTCGAAAATTGAAATAGCTCTAAAGCTATTTTAAAACGTGCTCACCAAATTTTATTTTATAAATAATATTCCATATAATGTATTTTAAGTGGTCTTCATCCATGATTCTTTAAATTGGATGGCCCTAGAAGCTATTTAGAGTGTTCCTAACTTTTCTCTTTTTTAAATTAGATGTCTCTAGAAGCTATCTAAAGTGGTCTTCCACCAGCAAATTTTTAAAATTGGATGATCTTAGAAACCATTTGGAATGGTGCTCGCCTGGATTTTTTTTTTTCTAAACCAGATGCCTTAAGAACTAATTGAAAGTGGTTTACCCCTAACATTTTAAAAAAAGATTGAATACTGTTAAATGGTTATTGGAGTGATCTTCACTTGGATTATTTTTTAAAATATTACATGCATATAGAATTTATTTGAAGTTTAATACAAGATCATTTTTAAGCTTCATATTAAAAACTTTGGAAAATTTCAGAGAGGGGATTAACTCCCTAACCCCTTCCCCCCCTCCACACACCCATGTGCTCTCATATAAGGTGGTTAATCTGTATGTGTTAGATGAAAAAGTGTCATCATGTGACAAATTCTGTGTTTAATGTCTTTACATTTAGGTTAATTTATATTAATTTTATTTACAGCCAGTGCTAATCTTTGTGTTGAGGTAGGTTCATATGTTGATGTTATAGATTGACTATGGGGAGTACAACCCCGACAAGGGGCGAGGCAGTGGAGGAGTAGGGGGGAATCCCCACCACCATGTTCTGCAGGCGCTAGACAAGTTCTACCCCTACAGGTATAAGGACGGGCTCACTCCAGATGAACTCAGGTATGCCACAAACATCAATGTTCAGAAACAATTGGCTTTTCTCCCTTTGAGTTTAGTAACTTTCATTAGGGGAAGAATTAGCCCTCACCCAAGTGTTTGCACTCCATTCATTTTATATGGAAGTGCTTTGCAAACTCTGGTATGTGACATGCCTACGAGTTGTACTAATCTTAACATATTTTTAAATACCTACTGTAATAGTAAGTTTGCTAAATCAACTAAAGCAGATTTGAATGGCATGTCATGGGTTTTCATGGGATTTTTAGTCTATTTGTCGACTCGCTTTGGTGGTCGAATGGTCTAACTTAGGTGTCACACTTAAAATAGACTGGCTGCCGATGATAGGGATATCGGGATTCCTGTTTGGTTGTAATAATAATATTAATACTTATCACTGTTTCTTACTACCTGTTGGAGCTGTATGCTTAAGTACTAATTATGCTAAGGGGTTAGGATTTGGGAAGGTTGCATATAGATGAAGTGATCCTGCATCTTCATGGAGGGAGAGTGGAAAACCATTTAGGAAAAAAAAACCTCAGTTCACCCAAGTGAGATTTGAACCCCAATCTCCCTGTCCTCGGCAGTTTAGCTCAACACGGAACCAGCATGTTTGCTAACTACGCCGCCGAGGTGGGTCTGTTCGGGTGTATTGAGGGTGGTTTTCCATAAATGGTTTTCCACTCTCCCTCCACGCAAATGTATGTAAACTGCTTCAGCTCTAATTAATTAGTGTAGTTAATAAATATGCGTTTAAAACAAGTGTTTATTAAGAAGTGGAGCTGAAAAAATCAATTTGTCATGGCTTTTAATTATTCATCACTTAGGATTTTTATTAAAATTTGGAACAAATGTTTTCTTTATAAGATAGCAGGTATTTCTTTGTGTGTTTGCAAAGAGCTGTAAAAGGTAAGTTGGCTAGCCAATAGTTGCGAAATGGGTATGACAAAACTATCAAAGTTTTGGAAACACTTTTCTACACGAATGTTGATTTAGTTCCTTAAAATTCACACTTATCATATTTACTTTTCTTGTGTAGTTTTAAGTTGCCAAAATCCAATAACAGCCAAACCAAAAATAAGCTTTGCTTTAAGTTTGAATCAACTCCAATGCTTACATTTTGAGAAATATTAGGAGCATATCATTACTTTGTAAAATTTTATCAATATCAGGTTACCTTTGTATTAAATATTTTTCAAATACAAACCATTTTATTTAAATCGTAAACTAGATGAGAGAATGATTAATTAATGCCTATATGGCTGCTGCCCATTCAATAGCTCGCTTGTGAGCTCACAGGAGTTTTTTTTATATTATTGTATTAAAATATAATATAAACATAAACTTCGTAAGGGGTACATCTCCAATCAAGTGTGTATGTGTGTGGTACAGGGACTTGCAAGAACGCCTAACGGAGAAGTGGTCATCGCTGAAGGGTCGTAGCTTGCTGGATTGTGTCCGCATATACCTGACGTGCACACGCAAGTGGCCGTTCTTTGGCGCTGCCCTATTCCAGGCCCGCATGCGAAGTGGGGGTGGGGACCCAGGTGGTATAGTGTGGCTTGCTGTGACCGAGGAAACCTTGACAGTTCTAGAGCTTGACAGCATGCAGCCTGTTGCCAAGTACCTGTACACCAGCATTGTCACGTTTGGTGGTTGCCAGGATGACTTCATGCTGGTCGTCAGTCTAGAGGAGGGTGGAGGGTCACAGAAATTACTCTTTTCTCTCAGCAAACCCAAGGTTAGTCAGCATACATATAGTATGCCTAGTGGCTTTAGCTGTTGGTAAACTGTAGATTTCAAGACAGAATATAAACATTTTTTATTTTATTTTAAATGAGAAAAAAAATCATGCAACCGACATCTAACTGCCCTGTATTGGAGGGCACATGGACCAAGCCGTCATCCTCATCTCATCTAGTATGATCTTCCAATGATGGGAATATTGGGTATACTGAATGTTGTTTTTTCTAGATAGTTTTAGTTTCCCAGTCTTCCTTCACGCAAATGCTAGAATATTTCCTCTGAATTTCTACATTCCTCATCCCTGCCACATTATTGTAAATAAGAGATAGTAAGATGATGTGCAAAAAATAAATAGAATAGACAACCACCACAAGTTTAAACTAGAGATAATTTCAGGTTCTTACTTTTGTTTGATTTTACCTCTTTAAGTTTATCTCCATCCACCAACAATTTCACTGTCAGCAGTCTGTCAGCTTGCTCCAATATTTCTTACTGATCTTTAAATTTAAAAATGACACCTGGACACGAGAATCAAACCTGGGACTCTTGGCTTTGTACGCCAATGCTCTAACCACTGAGCTATCCAGGAGTTGTCTCATGCCCACTCATATTTTAAGGCAGCATCTATGATGTACGTGTGGAAATTGTCAGCTACTTATGTGTGATCAATTAAGATCATAATCGCTCAGATAACGCAGTCACCTCTGACTCGGGAGGGCTTTATGCTGCCAAGTGTACAATGACAACTGTATGAATGCACATATGATGGATTAAATAGCAAAGCTATTATATTTATCAATTATGGTTATAGCCACATCTAAATATGATATTATTTAACTCTCTTGATTTTTATGTGTTTCTACTTTTGAATAATAATAATCACCATCATCATCAAGTGTTCCCAGCCTGTGGCTGAGTCAGTTTAGTAAAATGCCTCCATCATCTTCTTTACTTCCACCATTCCTCTCCTTTCACTTACACACTTTCTGTTATCTTCTCCTACCATCTCTTTTAGGTCTCCCTTGCGACTTTTTTCCTACATACTTAATCTCCAACATTCTCTTTGGCATTCTTTAAGTTTCCATCCTCATTACATGCCCATACCACCTCAATCTTGCTTTCTTTACTATCTCATGTACTCCCTGTGCCCCAACTCTTTGGAATAAGAAATATTAATGTGTGTGTATGGCTTTAATGTGCAAACTAGAGGACAGAATATAAAATTGAAAAAGATACATTTAATTTTGTTTTTAAAGATGAAGATCCAAACTATCCTTCTATTATGGTTGATTATCTTAAATATCACTGACATTTTTAAGTTTTGCTGTACATCAAAGAAGGTGCAGAAAAGAGGGATAGTAACAAATAATTAAAAAGAAGAAACACATATGGCTTTTAAAAAAGAAAATAGGAACACAGTTTGTACTTCACACTGCTGCCACTAGATAGAGAAATAATGGTTGAAAGAATAATCGAGTATTACTACTAATTTCTTTGATATAGGTTACAGTCTATCGCAACTCACCAGAAGGGAGTGTGGACATTAGTATTTGTTGGAGACACTGACTAAGATGCACGATCCAACCACTGCACCAATCACGAGAGGCGCTGCAGTAGCGCAAGCATCACGAGTTAGCCAATCACATAACTTTCCCTCACACGGTTTTTTTTTCCGTCACCAAACCGACCGCGTCGTTTTGTGCTCACGCTAACCTTCTTTTCGTGTTAATTAGCCCACTAAGTGTATTTGTAGATTCTCTGTTCGTCTCGGACGTCAATTTTGTGTACTCGACATTAACCTTTGCTAACAGTATTACTGTTACGTGTTCATTTATATGTAGTAATTATTATTTTTTTGAGGTACTTAACGTGCAAATTTTGAACTGACTGATTATACTAGCACACTAGAATTTATATAAGCAAGAGCAAAATAACCTAGCCAATTTTCCGAGAAATGTATTTAAACATACCTTTCAGGGTTCCTTTACATGCCACAAATGACATAAGGCCGATGGCTTTACTTCCTTGCTGAAAGAATTGTGCCATGGATTTTTATTGCTTCGGAAAAATCTGTTGACCCTGGCTGAGTTTGAAACCACAAACATCGGGTCCTAAGGCGAGCACTTTACCTTACGGTCATATATGTTCTAACATTCTTTACCAATTCTCTATTTCTCCCTTTTATTTTAGTAAGTTGCGTTGTTTGCTTCATACTTCCTTCAGATGAGTTTTGATAGAATAAAACCTTGGTCAAGTAATTGAGTGGTAGCGATCAATTGTCTCCAGTAAGTAGCCATTACATCTTTGTCCAGTGGCAGCAGCGAAAAGAATGAATTATGTTCCTCTTTTCATTGTAAAACCTATAACGTTTTCGTTCCTTTTATTTATTTGTTACTCTCTTTCTCGCTTATCTTCTTTATTATGTATGTAACAAAATTTACTTTAAAAAAGTGAAAGTGGGTATACCTTAAATAGTCAACATTTTAAAGTGTTTTCACATTGTTTCATTAGATATTTTTAGTCACTAGGTTCTCATTAGGATTGAAATATTACGTTTATTGACATTTGTCTTTTCCTCTGTCGTAACCATAGTTTTCCAAGGGAGGAAAGGAAGAGGGATGGGGAAAGCAAGCTTAGAGACATTAACATTTAAGATGAGATTATAATTTCGAAAAATTACATAGTTCGTCTGATAGTGAAACAAATATAACTTTCATAGTTTGATAATTTTGATTATTATTATTATTAGGGCTCTGCGAGTACTCGCATTCTGAGTCGAGCTCGTCGCTTAAACTCGAGATCAAGATCGAAAGTTTTATAGGCTCGTCATTTTCAAGGTTCCACTTGATGTACTTAATAATTAATTTTTAAAACGCAATAGTAAGCATAGTCTATTTAATTGAGATAATATTGGCATTCCCACTTATAAATCATTCGGTTGCTTAACAAATTGTTAAAAAATAATTTCAATTTTCATATTAATAACGTAATAAAGCTTTAACACCACTTTCAACCAGTAAATTTATTCATTATTGTCATCCATTTTGAATTATACTTGATTGATTATAAGCATTAAAAATTGAGTTGAAGTAAATTTCTCAGTAAAATAACGTCTAACGAGAGCCTGTACAACGAGCATGTGCAACTGCACATAGAGGAATGGAAATGGAACAGAAGATGTGATAACGCACGATTACATTAAGGAATAATAAATTAAATATGAAACACTTCAAATTTCTTTGTTTATGATTCATAAGTTTTCTTATAGGGTACATTAAGTTACTTAAGCATATTTTGGGGAAATATTAGCTTATTAAAACGTCAATTTTGTTAACTTTTAATCAAGACAGTGTAGAAACACTCTACAATAATGTAAAGTGATAGTGAAGGAAGCTAACCTCAAATGATAGTTATGTTAGGCCTAGATATAAACAAACAACATCTTTCTTTTCTTTCTACACTTTACACTTCCCACCTCTTCAATTTTTACATTTGCACATTGTTTTGAATTTTCGGAAATATTTATTTTTCATATGAAGAGACATTATTGAAAAAGTAATATTCTCGAAAATTCAAACAAAAGTGCAACTGTGGAAATTTGCAGAGGTGGGAAGCTTAAACGTTTATGAAGAAACGAGAGAAGTGTGTTTGTTCTTATCCAGGCCAACCTAATTATCCTTTCAGGTTGGCTTCCTTCACTATCACTTACTTAACATCATTGTACAGTGTTTATACACTGTCTTGTTATACATTTCCAAGACATCACGCAATTATCAATTTTATTAACATTTTTTTATAATTATTGTTGGTGTAGTTTTAATGTCCTTAAAGACATGAGTGTGAAACCATTTTGATTATTTTTTATTAAATTTTTATTTGAGTGTCTTTATTTTAAAATTGTGTTTTATAAGTGTTATTTACTATGAATGTCATTCATATTTTAAGAACATGTGTTTTAATATATTTTAACATCTTAAAATTATTAATATACTCAAACTTGGGAGCTTTCAGAAATAATTGACTTGATTTTGACTCGAATAAAAAAACCAAGCTCGCAAACCCCTTTATTATTATTATTATTATTATTATTATTATTATTATTATTATATAGTTATTTTATAAAAAAAAACTAGTACAGTTTTAGATGATCTTGCCTGCTTTCAAGAAATGTAAAACTAAAATACATAAAATAATAATTTTACTGGTTGACGTTGATGGATATGAAATGGTGTATTTTACCTTACATAATGGGAAAAAATTCAGTGTTCAAAAACAAGGTGCTTAGGAAGATATTTGGTTCAAAAAGAAAGGAGTCGTGAAGGTTACACAGTGATGAGTAACATACCCTGTACTCATCACAAGACATTGTTGGGATAGTCAAGTATTGTAGATTACGGTGGGCAGGACATGCAGCATGAATGGAAAAATCTATAACTGTGTTCAAAGAGCTGCAACGCAATGCAATGCAAATATAATGATAAGATCTAAGTACAGATGGGAGGATAGCATTAGAATGAACCTAAAAGAGAGAGATTGTAATGGGGTGAACTGGATAGAAATAGCTTAAGATAGGGATAGGTGTCATACTTTTTTAAGTGCGAGAATGAACTTTCGAGTCCATAAATGCGATAGAGTAAGTAAGTAAGTGGATATTTGTTGTCTGGTTCTGTAGATATTGGAGTTGACATTGCTCATCGCTGACTATATGAATGCGATGGGCCACGCACTCCCAGGAACACCTCAAATGGGAACTCTGACACGAAATGGCTCCCACCGCTCTGTGAGGTCTCGTCCAACTCCTGCGGCTACCACAGGCCACAACACTTTGTCTTCAGTGGTCGGTGGGGGTGGGGGACATTCCTCAGCACAACCTCAACAACCACAACCAGATATTCTCAAATCAACGCCTGACCATCAGGCTGACTCCACCAGACTTCATCGTACAGACTCCAAGAAGCGCACACACCTAGACAGCGGGGTGGCGTGATGAAACGTTGCCACGCTACGCAAGGAGACTCAGTGCTAGGAAAACAGATTGCAGTATTGATAAAATACGAAAACATGACTTTTGAAATGGGGAAAGTAACCAAAGGGGATCAAAATTTAAGCTTTGCCTCAAAAGGTCAGCTTTTGATTGTGTCTTTTCAGACAAATTTGTAATTTTATTTACCTAAAGCATTTTGTTTATTCCATAACATTAGTTTGATCCTAAATAATATTCAACCTTTCGACCAATGTTGGGCCAAATTCAAGCACATCCAAGCCTCCATCTACCCTATAATTAATAGCATGAGTAAATTGCTATATTAAAAGTCACAACTAAAGCTTCTGCTTAGATTATCAAAATTATTTTGTTTTGCCTACATTTATTCTTTACTGACAACATGCAAAAAAAATTCATACACAGTTATCAATATATATCAAATGTATTAAAATTATTTATATTTATATTTGAAAATTGGCACAAAATGGTTTTATTAAATTAAATTAAACATTGAAAGGAGTATAGAAGGGCAAGTCCTACAAACTTAACAGAAAACTTTAGACCTCAACGTTCATGATTAAAACACATGATTCATTTTAGGGCAAATGTCCCCTTCTTCAGCAGAATAGATTAAAAAACAAACTTCACTATGACAACGTGAATAGAGGTTGATTATGGTCATTTCATCAATGATAAATTTTCAACCATGCCGAGAATTAAACCCAGGACTCTTAGCTCAGTAGGCAGACATGCTACCAACTGAGCTAAGGTGTCAGACTATATATATAAAATATGAATACAACATTCTATCCATCTACCAAAAGTAATTAGACACAAGTTTCAACTGGCAGCTGCAGAATCCAAGCCTAAACTTTATTTTAAATAAAGAAACAGGCAACAACACAATCAACCTCTGGCCTTGTTGCCATAGTCTAGTCTGTGTTTGACTTTATTGCTGAAGAATGTGACTGATGTAGCCCGAAAATTACCTAATTATGTGTGTTGTTGGGTTTTAATTGCCAACTTTGAGGCCTACAATATAACAATTTTCTATTCTGAAATTTTGAACATTAATGAATAGGCTACCATCCGAAAATATAATTAATATATCAATCATATTTGTCCAAAGTAACTTTCAAATAGTTTATCCAAGGGAGTGTATTAAGCATAAGAAATATAATTTCATTTAAACTTACATAATTTAAATTAGCTTTTAGCCTTTAGATATTTAGGTGATGATGTGAATAAAGTCTATTATTTACTCTCCCCTTGTCCCTCATCTTTTGACATTTTTCCAATTTGTCTTCCTGGTTTTGTTTGTCCTTGGACCAATGAGAACACGAGTCATTTAAACTTTGTTTTCACCCCTTGTGGCGCTAAAGACGTGATGGGCTACAATCTATTCTTCAGATGTCGTCCATAGGGTCTTCTCATATTCTAGTTCAGTGAGCAGGAGTTAGGTCAGTAACAAAATAATGTACATAACAAAAAATAAATCTCCACAGCATCAGCCAGCGACTGTTGGCGAAGATAGAGACAACTTCTGTAAATAGAGTGTCTCATGTAGTTAGCGCAATAAGCCCTACAGCTATTAATCTGTTTTCTAGACCGGAGCCACTACTTTTTTATTCAAGTAGATCCTAATTTATTCTCACAAAGCTGAGTTGTCACTTTTCCAGACCCACTGCTTCACAGAAAATCTAGAAGTGCCGAGGATCGAACCTGAGACTAGTGAATCTGTGGCCAGGAATTGACCACTAGACCACAGAGGCGGTCAACTTGACATTAATTTTTGACTAAATTATTAAGTGCTTCAGAGTTGTAAGGATCATTCTTCCAACTATTTTCAAGTCCAGATGGCTCATTATAGTGTGTCCACATCACTTCTATTCCTCTAAGGTACCCTCTTACTACCACTCAACGAGTCCTCACTCAGTTCCTGTAGTACGAGTTGGGGACTCCCTGCTAGGACCCCACTAGGTTGTTAACTATTGTGTTACTCGTTCTTTATTGAATAACCTTTACCTCCTTTTCGATTGTCAAACCAAGATCAAGGGTCTGCCTCTGCTCCAGGACTATATTTGGATAGAAGAATAACCTTCCACATCCTCTCAGAAGTTCTAGTATCAAGTTGTGTGTATGACATTATTATCTTAGCATGATGTCGACGCAGGACAAACTTGTATCAGTCAGAAATTTTTTAAAAATAACTTTGCACAATTCTTTTTAATAGAACTGCCTCTAAAAAAAATACCAAACATAACTCAACGTGGAGTTGGAGTTATACAAAATCTTTTATTATAGTTTTCTTGAAATTAAAGTAGTTTCACATTAGGGTTATTCCATGTGAAATCGGCGAGTGACGTAACAATTTTCAACCTTACATACATTTTTTAAATGTTGTTGAAACTTGGCATGGTTATTGATCATGATTTATTATTAACAGCTGATAGTAAAATAAATTACTGCCCAACAGCTTGGAAATGTATAATAAGACAGTGTAGAAATACTGTTCAGTAGGGATGTGTGAAATCCACTTTTTCAGTTCAAAGCGAACTTGAATAGAAAATATGAAATATTCTCGAAGCCGAATCAAAGTTTAAATATTCTTTTTATCTGTTTTATGCCTGTAAAAATATTAGATTGTGGTTATTTATATTACTTTAGGCACTAAATTTACTCGGAAAATGTTTTCTTACACAATTGTTTTTGTAAATTTTTTTTTCCATATTAATATTTGTTTGTAATGTACAAAAAACTCAAAATAGCAGTTATTGAACATAAATTGAGTATTTTAGCTGTCAAGCTTTGAATTTGTTTCGAAGCAAAGTTAAAGCTGATGTTCGCACACCTCCTACTCAGCAATAATATAAACTTAAAACTTTTCACACTTCCAACTTAGTTTTGTATAGTGTTTCTACACTGTCTTACTATCAAATGCAAATGTTGAAATAATAAAACCTTGAAAATTTAATTTGGTGAATAAAATGGAATTTTAATATTCTCAAAAAGGGTACATTTAAAAAAATTTTGGGAGAAAATTACAATTAATCCTTATGTTCTTAAGCATGTACATGCCAAGTTTTAACTTGGGACAATCAAGGGTTCTCAAATCAATGATCATTGCAGAGAGGACCAGCCTGTATAGTATTAATAATATTAAAATTTTGATGAAATTCTAAATTTTAATTTAAAATATAATTAATAATAAAAATATATTATAGTAGCTATTGTGGCCCTACAATTAAGTTTTTAATAAAACTTAAAACATTTGCTATTGAGGCAAAAAAGTGCCTTAAAATATAAGTGAAGAATAGCCCTGAGCACGGGACGATTCCTGGATAGCTCAGTGGTTGGAGAGTTGGCATAATGAGTCAAAGGTCCCGGGTTCGATTCCTGTGTCCAGGTGTTGTTTTTCAATTTACAGATATAATATTTTTAATGCCAGAATTGTGAATGTAATTTTTTTAAATTTACATACTTTTGTGGAATTCCTAGAAGACCATTGTAATACCCCCTATTTAGAACCACTGGTCTAAACTGTGAAACTGCATTTGTCTAGGACTTTTAGATGCGAACATACTCCCTTGGGATTAAACAAGTAGAGTATTCATTTATTAAGATGTGTTTATATAATACCATCTGCATGTAATAGTAATTGTGTGCACGCATTTGAGTCTTTTGGTAATGTGACAATTCCATTATAACCTCGTCCCTAATCAGGGCCGAATTTAGAGCTGTAAAGTCCTTGGGGCAATATATAATTAAAGGACTCAATATTAACAATTTTTTTTCTTCAAATTTTTGAAATTATAACTTTTTTCTTTACTAAATTAACTGTTAAAATTGCAATGTCAAAAATATTATTTAAACAAGGAAATATTGTCATTAAAATAAATTATATATTTTTTAAAACAAAACAAATTACATTTTATGTTCCTGCCAAAACCCAAGGAAAATATACTAAGAGGAGGACAGAAACATGTTGTGCTCTAGTGCTTTGTCTCCACCACTCTGGGATGACTCGATTAATGAAGCAAATTTTTATAGTTCCAAATGAACCCACTAGATTTGCTGCGATCTAGGAATATTTTCTAAGTTTTGAAAATCACAGCCTGTATTATTTGTTTGCCTCATATGCCATAAGTAATATTTTGTCAAATAAAAAAAATTATTTAGTAAGTTATACTATTGCAACAGTGTGTGGGGGGTGGGGTATATTCGTGGAGGCCATTGGGTGGTCACCCCTGTCACCTTCCCTTAAATTTGGCCCTGTCACCAGTATTTTTTTTTCTCCTAATGCCTATTTGTTTGCTTGGATGAGCTTGTTTTTCAATAATATTACATTTAACTCTTAATCATCCACATAATTTCGACAAATTTGGTTTTCAATTATTGTTGACTACACTTTTAAAATAAATATTTGGAGGGAACAAATATACATTATTGAAGAGTTCAGGTTGTCTATTTTTTATGGTGTTAAAGTTGGCATTTGTGAGAAGAAACAGGACCAGAATGAGCATTCAAACAAGTTTCCGTTCCTTGCGTATGCTATGTATTTCATGTGTGCTTCGTTATGACTAGACCTGGCTTTTAGATGTGCTAAATAAGCATTGTACTAATGAATTTTGTTGACGATGACTTTTTTTTGCAAGGTGCTATAATTTAGTGTTGACAATTAGTCTATGAGTTTTTTTGAAAACCTAAGAGAGTGGCCTATAGATAATGTCTAAACTTGTTCAATTGTTGTTGTTTTTTATACATTGCAATGTACTAATTGTGTACTGCAAGTGGCCATTGTAACTTCTTTCCACCTAGTTATTTCATACGATGAAATGTGATAGAAATGTACTGCTTAACCCTAAATTGTGTGAATATGAGTAGTTATATTTGTTTGTGTGCAATTTTGTATGATATTAAGATGCTAGTGAGGCTATGAAAGCATAACATGATTTGTTTGTATAATTATTTTGAGAATTCTTAGTGAATTAAGATTGTATTTTGTGTCTGCGCCAATATTTATTGACATTCCCAAGACATCATTGTAAAATAACGTTGGAACATTTATTTAGTGTTCCTGATGTTTAAGATGATAATATGTGTTGCTTCTAAAAGTCCTTACATAATTTAAAAAATGTCTAACTTGAATTGTTACTTCTGAACACTTGGTGGCGTTCAACCAACACCTACTGACTTAATACATTAATTTTGACTTCCACTCAATGAAAGCAAATACTGTAAAAGCATCTTAAACCTGTCGTATAGTATTATTAATAGAATGCTGAAATTCCTCTATTTATTTAGCTTTGAATAGTAATGTTCCATTTATTTTAATTACGTATTTGATAATTTCATTGGAAAAACAAATTTTAAGTGCCCAACAATAGGCGCTATTTCAGCAAAAACACAACTTATAAAAATGGGTGGTAACTTATCTTATAGCAGACTAAATAACTTCATTACTTATAAAATACCTACACCTAAAATAGTTCTTCTAGAATGGCCAACTGTTTGATATTCAACTTTTTTCATTACACAAAATTTGAAAATTTGGAACTTATCACCTTCGAAACGAAAGTTACAATTGTTTATGACTCTGTTGCCAGTCAGTCATGCTTCAAATTCTCAAAGTAAAAAATCCTATGTTTAAACTTAAAAGTTTTTCAATTGTGTAGGGCTCTTTATTCTGTTGTTTTTTTGGCATGGACAAGATAAAATGTATTTTAAACAGTTTAAAGCTGAACATATACTGCACTTTACTAGCATTTTAGCCAAACTTTTTTTTATCGGCAATTTGTCTCAAAATAGGAATGTTATGTATGTGCCTGTTAAAAAAACAAACAAAAACCAACCAAATAGTTTTGCCTGAGAACTAGACCTACTTGCTCTTTGCAACTCATTTTGGAGATTCACTCAATAAATGGAGGTAAATTTTGTAGTGCTGGTTACTTCTTGATAACACCAAAGTCTTATTATTTAAATAGTACCTATGCTATAGTATATGTAGCCTATTATTATTCCACTTATGTAAATTAGGTCAAAGAATTTTGTTTTATTTTGGACTTGAGAATTTATTTAATACACTTTATTTCTATGTGCATTTCTCAAATCCAGAAATCAGCATATAAGAGGGATTTTTGGACTCTTAAAATATAGTATATATTTTATAAGATAAATTCAATGTATAATATAGACTCAAAACAGTGGAAGCTTTTGACTTTTGACAAATTGGTACAGAGAAATGCTATTTTGCCATATGGTGGGTCACTTAAATACTCATTGGGACATAAAAACTACTATAAAAGACAGAAGAAGAAAGGAAGAAGATGTCACCTTTGTGCATTGGATTCTTAACACATTTCACCCCTTTTCATAGTTTGGCTTTCTTCATTAAATTTACTCTTACTAGTTTATTTAGCCATTGGGCCACCTCATTCTTAAACATCTAATACCCTATTATAACTGTTAAGTGTTTACAAAATTATGTTGAAATGTATAATCACAATCTTTAAAATATGAAGATATTACCAATACCAAATATTTTCTTAAATAACTTGAAACTTGTTATTTTATTTAACTCTTTCAATACTTGGAAATATATTTATATACAATTTACAAAATACATTAATGATACACTTTGTAGTGAACAATTACTTCCAAGGGAAAAAAATTTACCATTCTACAAAAATTAATTTTCAAAATTCTTCTTCTTTCTCTAGTAATAAAATCAAGTAATCTTACATAGTTTTTAATTTATATTTAATTTGTGAGTAAGATCAATGCCTTCATCAACAATAAAATATTTTGAAATAGGGTTGGGCTTTTACTGAACAGTTTTGTTCTTTGTTGTGTTAAAACTATAAAGCTTTCAATTTAAAACAAACGATGAACGCACATTTATACCATATTCAAAGAAATACATTATTTAAGTTTATTCAAATATATGCTATAGAGAGAGCTACACCTAAATATGTAAATTGAACACAGGGCCCTTTGATTAAATTTTTTTAAACTCTTACTTAGCTTCAAAACAATTACCTTTTTGCCATTTCTAATATATTTTATAATTATTATATTTGTGAATAGAACATCATCCATAGCTACCAAATATTAATTTATATTTTAATGTTTATTTGTTGCATTATTTTCACCTTAAAAAACCTTTAATCAAGCAATACTAGCAAAACCCACTTAGATCCACAATCATTCACAATCAATACCGGTACCGCTCAAAATGTCATATAATGTTTTAAATTAAAGAAAACAGGAAATATTCATTTATTTTACATAAGAAGCCTCATGTTGTCACTCCAAGCGGAGTCGCCACAGTTAGCGCTCCGGCCCGTCACTACAGTGGTTGTGCCCGTTTGTAATAATTTTGCTAGTTTATTAGGGGTGAAGATTGAATTTAGTGGAAGTGTACCCACATTTGTATGGAAAGAGAGTGAGTGGAAAACCGTTTAAGGAAAAAAACCTTAGTACAGCCAAATGGGATAAGAACCCCTATCTTCCCAACATCGGAAGTTTGGTCTATTGAAAGTGTGATGCCTCAGACCATGCGGCCATCGAAGTGGGTTCTAAGTACGTTAACTCCAATGTTGTTATTCTTCTCATAAATCACATCCACAATGCTAAGTCCCATTTTCTCCTCACCAAATAATATAGTTTTGAATATGCTAATTTTCACTCAATCTACTAAATTAAATATATACTTTTGTCATCCAACCATTATTGAGTAGTGAGTCCTTTTCATTATCTCTGGAGTAATGGACAAAAAGTCACAATTTGTGGTATTATTATTTACTAATATGTAACACTTGTAATACTGGTAATTAATTTGTTTATCTTTATACATAAAATATTATTGCATTATTGCTTTAGAATTTTGTAAATCATTATTATAACTTGGGGGGCCTGTATTATAAAGTATATAAAGCCTGACAACCCTGTCTGAATCAGAAACACCCAACAGGACCTTACAAAGAGATAAAGTACCACCCATTCTGATGCTACAACAGGTTGCCTGAGCTCCCAAATTTACTTTGGATTTGTGTTTCAATGTTGTGACCGGCAGCCATCACTGATATTAAAGGCAAAATTTTAATCAGGAATAATATACCATTTTTCTCTCTCATACATCATTTAAAACTTAGAAAATCAGTAAACAGGTATAAAGGGTCTTACACCAAACCCTGTCCAAGAATGTTGCAAACATCCTTTATGGCTCTAGCCAGGGCCGCGTCTGGGGGATTTGGGGAGTCAAAGGGGGCACTTGCCCTGGGCCTCACATTTCAGAAGGCTACATTTCCTCCAAAAATTATTAAACTCAATTACAGTTATTATTCTAAATTTTGCATCAAATAGTGTACAGATAATTAACAGCAATAAGTATTAGATTAGTGATAGGATTCCATTCCAGTTTCGTGAAAACCCTAACTTTATGTCATTTAAGATTTACATTATTCGAGTAATGTGCTGCAGTATAGTAGAATACGCCACCATTGTGCTATCACTGTCGGTCCACAGAAAACTAACAGTGCAATGGTACAGAGAGGAATTTACTGAATTTACTTATGTAACTTAATTTGTTTGCATTTAATAAAGTAAGTAAGTATTTAATGGGTTGATACATTTTCAATAAAATATGAGAAATTATTAAGTACTTAACATAAGTACCGAGTATGTATCAATATATTATAATAACTTAATGCTAAAACTGAAAAACTGCCATACAAAGGGGGACCTCCGATTTTTTGTTGTTGTTGCCCCGGGCCTCATATTTTATTAAAACAGCCCTGGGTCTAGCATTCAAACATTCGGAAGAGGTTGATTAAATACTATAATGGTGTAAGTCCTTTGTTTCTATAGTAAAACTTATTTGAAGTTTTAACATCATAACCTTTTTTTATATACTAGTATGTGTGGACATTTTTTCACACCACATTCGATTGGATATTTTCAAATAAGTGCTGTGATGACTTCTTAAATTACTGGTGTATCATTAAGGTACCTATTAACTAAACATTAGATGTTATATGTTTGTTAACACTTTTTAAGTTCAATTATTTGTATAACACAAAATATTTACTTATATTTTGCTATAAAATGCATAAAGTTTCAAAAATATTAGAGGCATATTTACTAGAGATTGCTCAAATCTAATTTTCCTCAAATATGAATATTAATTTTTTCAACAAATATTGAATTCAAATCGAATCTTAGAAAACATGATGAGCATATTGGTGTTAATTTTTCAGAGGATAATTTATTTAATTGTTTTCTGTCTTTCTCTCTTCAATCCTGATTTTGTTCACATTAATTATTTAGTTGCTATAAAAATAGAAAATAAGTGTTAGTAATATTGTTTGTTATGTTTAATGATGTGCTAAATCATTAGTTATGGTACTATAAATACAAGGTAGAGGTGTGCGCATGCCTTAGCTCCTTACCCGAAGTGTGTCTTCAGGCTCAAGTTCCTTTGAGTAATCCACAATCTCAAGCACTTTGAAACAACAGTTATAGAGTTGAGGTAAAAATGCTATAGTCTGCACTTTGTCTCAAAAATAGTAACAAACACATTAACATTTTTGTTTTGTATTTATGAAAGCATTAGATAATAAGAGATAAACAAAAAAAAGTCTTAGGAACATTTGTGGTTGTAAATTTAAATGATTACCTAACTCATGTAGTAGTTTCACAATTGGAAGAAAATTATATTAGATCTGATATATTTTATTAAAAATAAATTTTTAAAGAATCAACAATAAAACAGATACACGTTTTTATTTTTATAAAAGGTGATTTCGCAACATCGAAGAAAAGTGTGTAAAGTTCCAATTTAAATGTAAAATGCAAGACTTTATTCATTTAAGACAGCCTTTATGTATTCAAAACATGGCTTTGTTTGTTTTAATATCAAGATTAAGTAATATGAAACAACAAAATATATATAGTCTATGTAACCGGCCTCGATGACCCCATAGTCTAAGGGACTACTGATGCAATAGGCTAAACTGCCGAAGAAGGCGAGATTGGAGTTAAATCCTGGTTGGATGTAGGTTCTACCGAAAGTGATTTTTCCTAAAAAAAAATGTCACTCTACCTCCACACAAATGAAGGTACACTTTCTCTAAATTCAACATTTCTAATCCCTAACACATAACTAGTACGTAGGGGTATAAACTGGACAAATAGTCTATGTAAATGCTGTTTGGCTCAGTATCGATACTGTGCACATTAGTCAACACCTTTACCTTGTTATTTATTGTACCGTGACCACTAAAAAGCATCATTATAGCTCTGAAAATAATCAAAAATGTTAAGATAAAAAAATTATTTTAATCTCAAACCTGAAAATTCAATGACCTCTGTGCCATTATGTTATATGTTTTAGTTTAATTTCAATATTAAGGGCAGTCTTGGAATTTCAAAG
The DNA here is from genome assembly GCA_902141385.1 of Timema californicum. NCBI lineage: Eukaryota > Metazoa > Arthropoda > Insecta > Phasmatodea > Timematidae > Timema > Timema californicum. The sequence continues at coordinate 8,919 of CABFOW010003138.1, read as the reverse complement.
CAATACAAAACACCAGTAAGCAGATGATACTCCTGAGGTCATACTAATTAATGTTTGGTATTGGTGAAAGTTTTTTAGCTTTTTATTTACATTTAAAAAGGAGAAAAGGAAGTGTAATGAACCTGTACAAGGTGTCTTAAGAAAATACTTTTAAATGGCATAAAACATTTGTAGGCCTACTATTTACACAGACATTAAGAACCTACTTTCAAAAATGAACACCGTTGCCACCTTATTTTATACTAGAATCTGTGAGACACAATGATTTTGTTTAACTTTGTTGATCACGAACAAATTGAATTGTCAATTATGTCCCTCAGTGTAATGTTTCTATACTAACATTGTACTCATATTTTACCAATTGCACTTATGTTCTTTTGATACTATTAAAAGGAATCTCTACTCTAATGCTAGTATTCACTAACAATTGACACCAACTGTCAAATGTTAAATTACTTGATATGGAAGTTAAAATGGTATATTTAATGATCCAGTAACTTCTTTAACTTAAACAAATGCCCACTAGGTCATCGTTTACCTATTTTAAAATATTTAGTATTTATTTTACTTTCTTTTCAAAACATGTAATTTCTAACTATCTTTTGAATGTATTTAAATCATTTAAAATAGCAGTAGTGATATGAAAGTAGCCTCAACTACTGGAATGCATGATTAGTTCACTCTTAATACAATACTAATACAGTAGTGCCCCTGTATATGCAAGTAATACATTCCAAGACCTACAGTACTGCAGTTACATGAAACTGTAGATAATACAAATATATATGTATATATTTGTTTAAAATATCTTAGCCTTTTGTGGGTACCAGATTTTTCATTTTCTCACTAATAGAAAGGACATCATTGCTTCTTTTGGAGCCATTTCGCACGAGGCAACTATCACCCATCAACTATCGCTTTGTTGATTAATAAAGGGGTAGATTGGAGGTTTCACGCGAAGAAACCGAGTTGTCTGCCCCGTCAACAGTCGCTCATAAGTTGCCCATTATTGGTGATTTGCAGAATATTTGCCCATCCAGGCTATTGTCCACCTGGCATCTGCTTGGTTAATCACATGTCTTTATGGTGTCATTCACACAGGGCAACAATCGCCAGCAAGTGTCCCAAGTGGTGCCAACCTCCAAGCACCTGTAGAAATTTATTCTTGGTATAGAAGGTTAGCTGGTCATCCATCTATTGTTGGTTTGTTTTTTACTGCATAGTCTTTAATAAATATTTATAATTATTACATACTGCACTAGAATTGTATGTAAACTAATCATAAATAATGTAAAGTGATTAGGGATTTTCACCCATAACTCTCGACCCTTTTCAAGGATATCTCCTTTTTTTTTTTACTAATATTATTAAACATCTAGATTGAATTGTTTTAAATTAAGGCTTAAAAATTCCAACAATTCCAATAAAAGAACATTCTGATAACTAATGTGTAGTTAAAATTATATTGTTCGATGGCATAGCTCAAACGGTACCATGTTTGCCACTGAGCCAAAGGATCCCGGATTCGATTCCTGGCATGGCCAAAAAATGTATCATGGGTGAGTTGTGGATGTCCCCTTTCACAGTGATAAATTGGCAACCTGGGGCTGGGTGATGTGTCGGTTCTAGATTTAAGGAGCCACAAAAAGAGAACCTCATCTTCCGAATCCCTAATAGCTTACCTATTTTTTTGTATGTACTCTGGTTACGTTGGTACTGTTTTTTCTTTCACAGAGCGAAAGTTTACTGATAAATTGTTGCTGGGCGATAGTTGCCTCATGTGAAACGGCTCTTAGACTTAGAAGCACTCCCAGTATAACTGCTCTTACACTTTGGGTTAATCATTATGGTAAATAAGGTCTTTCTGGACACAAACACGCAATAACGCGACAACTAATGCAAACAGTGAGAACACTAGAAGCAGAATGAAAACAAGTTCTGGGGGAAGCGTGGGAATATGAGTCAAGGACATACTCGCTTGGCTCGTGGTTTGAAACTAAAGAAGTTTTTTTGGGGGTAGCACTAACTGAAATCACAGATATTGAACTAACTGATACAAGAGCACTACTATATTACCAAAAAACACAATTTATTTGTAGAAATGCAATCAACATGCACTTTTTGTGGAGTTGTAATTATTTTAGCCCCTTGTTAAATAAGGCGGCTATTATTGTATGATTTCTAGTCTGTGTTAAGTTATACAATATTACCAACAGTAGTTATAAAGTTACAACCAAAATATTGACTAGTCACATGCAAATCCAACTTTTCATACTTCTCTTTGCTATTTTTTCATGTCATTGTCATTGTATTATTAAACATCTAGATTGAATTGTTTTAAATTAAGGCTTAAAAATTCCAACAATTCCAATAAAAGAACATTCTGATAACTAATGTGTAGTTAAAATTATATTGTTCGATGGCATAGCTCAAACGGTACCATGTTTGCCACTGAGCCAAAGGATCCCGGATTCGATTCCTGGCATGGCCAAAAAATGTATCATGGGTGAGTTGTGGATGTCCCCTTTCACAGTGATAAATTGGCAACCTGGGGCTGGGTGATGTGTCGGTTCTAGATTTAAGGAGCCACAAAAAGAGAACCTCATCTTCCGAATCCCTAATAGCTTACCTATTTTTTTGTATGTACTCTGGTTACGTTGGTACTGTTTTTTCTTTCACAGAGCGAAAGTTTACTGATAAATTGTTGCTGGGCGATAGTTGCCTCATGTGAAACGGCTCTTAGACTTAGAAGCACTCCCAGTATAACTGCTCTTACACTTTGGGTTAATCATTATGGTAAATAAGGTCTTTCTGGACACAAACACGCAATAACGCGACAACTAATGCAAACAGTGAGAACACTAGAAGCAGAATGAAAACAAGTTCTGGGGGAAGCGTGGGAATATGAGTCAAGGACATACTCGCTTGGCTCGTGGTTTGAAACTAAAGAAGTTTTTTTGGGGGTAGCACTAACTGAAATCACAGATATTGAACTAACTGATACAAGAGCACTACTATATTACCAAAAAACACAATTTATTTGTAGAAATGCAATCAACATGCACTTTTTGTGGAGTTGTAATTATTTTAGCCCCTTGTTAAATAAGGCGGCTATTATTGTATGATTTCTAGTCTGTGTTAAGTTATACAATATTACCAACAGTAGTTATAAAGTTACAACCAAAATATTGACTAGTCACATGCAAATCCAACTTTTCATACTTCTCTTTGCTATTTTTTCATGTCATTGTCATTGTCATTGCCAGTTCTGTTTTGATATAGATTTATGTAGATAAACTTATTTTATATATATCTAGGCAAAGAAACATTTTTAATTATTAGAAAATATTGCCATTTTCTTTGCTCTTGTTGTAAATAGTGTACCAGTAATGTAATTATATCACTGAAATAAAAAAAAAGTGATGTACTGTATTTTTTATCAATATTTTTAGTTTCAACTTGTGCCAGAAATGAGATTATACTTGTATTTTTAGAGGGAATAATAACTAATTAATAATATATTTAAAAAATGTATGGTTGGGGTATATGATTGGGAGTGATTTTTTTTTCACTATAATGTTTGTTTTTGTATTAAAAAAACATTACTTGGAAGATCTTTGAGACTATGCTGTGAATAAAGATGAAGGATTAAAATTATTCTCTGAGCTTTATTTCCTTTTTCTTGAAACATTTTTCCTAAACTTTTGGCCTGGTTAAAACCACATGCATATTGTAGTCACTCCCTGTAACATTTCTTTTATTAGTTGTTTCATGTTTCAGTGCTAAATAAGCCAAATAAAACATCTTATTTTACTTAGTTTTTTGTAACTATTGAGAAAATAGCCTGTGTGATCTAGTCAGAGTGGACAGAGTTCCTGGCTACAGATCTAGAGCTCCGGGGTTCGATTACCGGCACTTACAGAATTTTTTTTGGTATAGCATTGGGTTTGTAATGGGGTCAAACTCAGCCTCGTGAGGACACATAAGGAGCTACTTGAATAAAGTAGCAGCTCCAGTCTAGAAAACCAAAATTAATGGTTGGAGAGTTCATTGTGCTGACCACATATCACCCTCTGTCTACAAATGTTAGCACTATCATCTCTAACAACAGCAGCCGAGCAATTTGTCTCGCTTGTGGGCGCAAACCATAGTTTTTTTTTAATTGACAAAAACAGTCACCACACTTATCAACCTGGCCAGTCTTGGTTCAATAATAAACTAGTGAATGAAGTTATCTTCAAGAAAAAGAATTTACCAATATTAATCTTGACTTCGCCAGTGACACGTTAGACAAGACCAGTGATTATTTAGAGATTGTCGACAGCCAGGTTAATTATCTTTCGCAAAAGAGCCTGCTCCTAGTGAATGGTTTGTGAACTAATTGAGTAAGAAAAGTGTGAGCACATTTATAAGCCAGACTGTAAATTAAATTTGTTACTAGTTGACTAGCAGAGAAATAATCAACTGTTACAGCATAGTTTCTGCTGGCACATGGCAGAGTTCTAATGATTATTATACATCACCAGCAAAACTTGAGTAGTATTTACTTTCTCATTATCTTACAGGTAGAGGAAGTATAGTGATAGTAAAAGAAATTTAACTCAAAATTTTGATGAATCTTGACGTTTCATGACCCTCCGAATCCAAAATAGTGGTTTTTGACTTTCCGTCTATCTATCTGTCTGTCTGTACCTCCATCTAGAGTCTAAATTATTTTACCGATCGGGCTAAAACTTGGTATCTAGGGTTTTCATAGGGTTGCCCCGAGGGGTTTTTGGAATTTAATATCTAACCCTAAAATTAAAGGTAGTTTACTGAAGGGCAAAAAGAGAAAAAGTCTATTTCCTCAAAATCAGCTCTAACGATTTTGATTAAATTTCATTTCTAAACATTTATAAATATTCCAAACAAAATGGTTTCTCTCAATATTTTGGCAAAATAACTTTAAGGGCTTTGGTCTGATGCGTTAATTATCTTTATTTATAATATCTCCTAAACTATTTAAGATATGAAATTACTTATCATTACAAATATGTATTTATAATACAAATATTTTATAAGAAGCATATTTTTATAAAACCAATAACTTTCAAGCTATAAGTAAATATATATATATATATATATATATTTTTAACTTTATGAACATCAAAGGTAAAATGTATTGACTGCAAAAGAAAATCTAACCTGAAATGGTGATGGATGTCGACGTCTCAAGCATATATATCAAGCACTCAAGCTCTATATCCCTTATCTATGGTCTCAAGACCCCTACAAACCCTAAAAAGTTGTTTTTGTAATTACGTCTGTCTGTGTGTCTATTTAAACTTAAAACTAAGAGTAGTTTAAGAAAGGGCGAAAAGAGAAAAATCGATTTTCTCAAAATTACTCTTTGATTAAAATTCGTATCTAGGTGTTGATTAAGATTATACATAAACTGGCTATTTTCATTTTACCATGAAAATGAATTTTACAGTATTTTACAGAAGCAGAAACTTCCGTATCTCTGCAACTATTAGAGATACTAAATAACTTATCATTGCAAAATTGTAGTACTACTAAAAAAATTAAAAAATAATATGAAATATATTTTTATAAATGCAATCCAGTTTCTAATATATTGGCAAATATATTAATATAATTTTGTGAGCTTTAGTTGTAAAGAGATACTACTTAAGTTTTAACGCAATAATTCTCAAATGCCAATTAGAGTAATTAAATATAAGTCTCTAAAAGTTTATGTTGTTTTTCTTTAAACCTCTTAGGAGAAATGTTTGTACAACAATTATCTATATCAATTTTATACTCAATAGTCAATATTTACATTTTTACTGGTCAAAATTTATAAATGAGGAATTTAATAGCAATGCTATGGCATGAAGATTTACAACACCTAATAAAATGTAGAAAATTTTAACCGGAGGTTGAAATTTTAATACCAAGTGTTGACCCTTGTGGACCCAACATTGATCTTTTTTATCGGTTCAAACATACAAATGAGCACATTAATTCTTTGAAAACAAAATTATAAAATTTAAAACCGGGACTTTAAAAGAAAAGTTTTATATAAGTATAGTGCAATTTATCCTTAGGCATGCTAGTGCATATGATTTCGTTTCACATATATTACGAGTTTTGAGTAAATATCTCTATTTTCAAACAATAGAGCGAGAAAGTCTTTGTGAAAGTTCCGTACCATTTATTTTTAAGGCTATTATTATTATAATTCTAGTAATTAAATGAGAAAATATCTCATCCTTGAACTTTTATATACCTAATAAACAATTTGAACCGCTTTGTTTAATAATATGTATCTGGAGCCCCTATGTACATAGGGTGCGTGATAGTTTTCGGACAACAAAGTACAGCTAGAGCCATCTGGTGGCTAATTCGTAAACATGCGTTTCCATGGTAACAATATTGAATTTTGATAGTGTTTTGTCAATGATGACTTTTTTTTAAGGCGCCAATTCATATTTATAATTTATCTCACTTAATTCTATGAACCTTAGGGTTTGGTCTACTGTCCCTGTAAATAATAAAATCAATTATATGCCGTTTATGTTATTTTACAATAATCATAATTTAAAAAATAGCATTATAATATGCTTTAAGGTAGACAAAAGTAAAATGAGGTTAAACTATATTTTTCCTTTATTTAACCCCTTTATGGGTTATTGTTAAAAAACGTATTTGGAAAAGTGTGCCAAAAAATGGTCAATCCTATCACAGTTTTATAAACTTTAAAATTTTTGGAAAGCTGACAAACTAGGCCTAGCTTACATTAATAACAAGTGGTTTTAAAGCATATAAACGTATTGCCAGATAAATGCATAGGCCTATAGGAATTACAAAATAAATTACTAAAGTTACATGTTCATCTCTTGTTTTGAAACATGTTGCCAGAATGATTGACGGTGACCTGGTGGTCTAGGGGTAAGGTGTCAGACTTCTATGCTGGCGGCCGGGGTTCAATCCTCGGTCCTGGCACAGATTTATCTGATTACCAAACCCTTCCTTCACCTCTGACAAGACATCTTGTGAATGTGGGGAATGCCAGGCCTCCACCATGGTTCGGATTCCACGTTAAACTGTAGGTCCTCCAATTCATCTCACAATCACCCTACCATTATACATTAGCGTAAGTGCGTATAATCCGAACGGGTAGTAAGACGTGGTGCTAATAATATTAATAATAATAATAATAATAATAATAATAATTGACTGCTGAATAAACAATAAACAAAGAAATTACAGCTCCGCGCCAAAAGGAGCGCGATATACGCAGGGATACCAGTGAACATGTCAACATTTTTGCATATGTAGAGAAAGTGTTAAATATATACGTATATTATATAAATATTGCTCTAGTTAATTTACTTATAATTATCTGTAAAGTATTATTCTCAAACAAATTTTAGTGAAGATCTTTTAACTCGTAAATAAATTTCCTTTTGAGAGAGATTTTCCACACTATAAAGAGAAATTTAATTGTTTAACCTCATTTATATAAACATATATCAAACCATATTAGTTTTATTTAATATTATGTGAATGTTTTATTCCATTTTCACAAAATAAATAATACTTGAAATCAATATAAAAATCTAGTTTTAACTTAAGTGCGCGATAAAGGGCAAGTCGTATGTACCCCTTAGTAAAGTGCACAATAAGGGGTGCAATTGTACACTTTAAGAGAATTCGGACACCATCAAAAATCACTTTCGGCCTTTAAGCCGACGCCATTGCAACTTTAAAGTGCGCATGGCTTCCAAGGGCCCTTAGATGGACTATTCAGACACGGACTTGTTGCAGAAAAATAATGAAAAAACGAGCATCACCTTATACCAAAGAGCATATATGAAATAATATACACAGGTACAGAAACATATTGTGAAAAGAAGTAACAGCTATGTTCACCAAAGAGCATAATAATCAACTCTACATTTTATATACTTTGATTTAAAAAATAGAGGTGACAATAGCTCAGTAGGTAACTATTCGTTTGCTTTTCCCACACAATTGGAACGAGACTTATAACGTGATATATTTGAAAACTATTAAACTCTTGAACGTAGACACAATGCTAATTTTCAAATTTTGTAAGAAATAATTTGACTGGATCAATTTTTGTAGCTTAGATTGCTTTCAGTATACAGGTATTTCAGGAATAATATTATTTAAAATTGATATTTAAAAAATAATATTTTCACAAAATCACGCTTAAAATACAAAATGGAACAGTGCAACTTTAAAAAAAATCTTATCGGTTGGCATGTGGTATAAGCTCGTTCATGCTGGTTTATAACTTGAATTACTTACGAATAGACGTATGAAGCCCCTTATAAAAATTATAAACATTTTTTATGTGGTCAACATTTATAACATTTTACTATATGATTAGCGTTATTTTATAAGTATTAAATATATCAATGGTGACAGAATCAGATATTAATATGTGCAAGTAGGTCTAGTTAATTTTCTAGCCGTCAAATATGTCAATTCGTAAGAAAATTGTATTATATACCAGTTTGCCAGTAACGGGGAGGTTGGGGTTTGAATACCGGCTGGGTGGGAGTCCTATAAATAGTGCTAAAAGGTCTGTCACTCTACCTCCCCACACTATTGAAAGACGCTTATAGTTAGTATTCATAACATATTGTATTACAACAATACGACGATAGAAACAAAGGATGCATTTATTGGCGAGGTCTTCATGTCGTCAATGTTAGGTAAGGTTACTCAACTATACTGGGTAAATGAAAGAATAACCAATATTAAACATTACAAAGCATATTTAAATGCTTTTACCATCTTAAACAAATACAAATGGCGGTTAGTGTGTATAGGTTAAGTTGGTCAATCTGGACTGAACTGACTAGAGTAGTCATAGCAGAAAATATAGATAACTGGTTCCGTTTT
>CABFOW010003137.1:25812-81796 GCA_902141385.1 Timema californicum | reverse complement strand
TCCTAGACTTCTCTTTGGTTACTATTGCGGTCGGTTTTAAGAAGCCGTGGGTGGGCGGAGAAAACATGTCCCCAACTTCCGGGGCTTGATATGGCCGCGTCCAAAAGAGGAAGTCAAGCTTGATATCCTCCTACACACGACCCTCCATATGCCTCCACTCCCCTTCAGGGTCACTCGGAGAGGGACTTCTTTCTGTAGAGAGTTATTCCATTATTTATGAGTTTTATTTGTTAATATCGACATCAAATTTGAGCTGTGCACATGGACAATAGACACAAGTGTACTATTACTGAACTAGACATCTTATTGTACACCCCGGCGCCTCACTCGGACTCGTTCAATTTATTCACTTAAAATTTACTCGTAATATTTACTTCTCTGGTCCCCTCCCCCACCCGCCAATACTGGGGAGTGGGTCTACTTACTCTGCATTGTTTCCTGATGTAATGTAGGTCCTAGTCGATCTACTATCGGTGAAGGGGCGGGTTTTGAGTATTTTCCCGCCCCTATCCTTAGAGACCGTGGATAATCAGCCCGTCAGGGCGCTATACCATTGTTTTTTTTGTTATTATCATTATGTCGAATGGTTCTCGAGAACCCTTTGGGACTGGTTTCAACCGTTTATATTCTCAGTACTATGTACTTACCAATGTTTGATTATAAAAATAAATGACCATACAAACAAACAAAAATAATATAGTAACATGTTATCAATGTTGACCGCGATGTTTGTCTTTTCTAAAGGTTGGTTGCGGAAGAATTACTTGATCCGTAGCCCACCCTTGCCTGCCATTAGTTAATTTGTATTTCCTGCCTAAAAATGTTCTTACATAGTTTAATAATGTTCGTATGTGAATCGTGAATGGAGGGATTCGAACTCGTGTTTCTTTGCAAGACATTAATTTTACATTTACAGTAGGTCGGTCATTTCCAACTCAACTTGCCAAGATGCCTGCATTGGCGGACACGTGGACTTAATTTTTCCTAGGGGCGTTAACACCAGAAACATCAAACGAGCTTCGTTCTAACGCGCTACTCTCGCAATATACTAGATTGACAATGACAGGGAGGTCGGTGCTCGATCCCGGTTGGGTGCACTGAGGTTTTTTTTACTCAACAGTTTTCCCCTCTCACTTTACGTAAATGCGAGTACAATTCCTCTAAATTCAACCTTCCTCATCCCTAGCAGATTAGCGTAATTAGTGAATAGGTGTATAACCCAAACGGGTAGTAAGACGTTGTGATAATAAAAGTAGTAAAGAAACAAATGAATGCGAGCCTTTGTAGACCCGTTATGTTCATAAATCATACGTCAATGTTTTATTATCAATAAGCTAACTAAAATAATTTTAAGATTGGCTCGACATCTGTCCTCCCCCTCCCCCAACCCCATGTCCCCTCTCTCGTTCTTATAACCCATTCGTTTCTTAACACTGTATTTTGAAGTGTTATAGGCTCTAGGTGCCACCTCTACAATTTAACAGCAAGCCGCCACTGCAGACAATTTTCCTATTCAAAATGGTCATCTTTAGTGGTAAGACGCGGTGGGGAAAATATCTTTCCAAGTTGACTTCCGTCTTCTCTCAATATCTCGATTGACCTCGAGTTGGATCTGTTGGCGTCTAATGACGTCACGTGGAGTTTGCAGTCGGCCATGTTTAGCGCGAACTGAAAGATGACCTTTCATAAATTAATATACCAAGGAAGTCTAAAGTTCGTTACAACTTATTAATATCTAGACCGCAATGCTGAGTAGAGATGTATGAGAGATGGAAAATTTACAAGAATTTGTGCCCTAAAATTTTTCTCGGTATTTTCTCCATTTTAAAAAGGTTTCAATATATTTCCAGCTATCTAAATGGAACAAATACAATCGATATTATCTAAGCTTTAAAGTTTTCATATTAAAAAAGTACTTACAAATGTTCTACAATCTTTAATTTGTATAGCCTTAACCGAAATCGAAGATAAAAATCATAAAACTGTTTTAAAATTCATTATTTTAATTTGGGATAAAGGTTTATTTTATATTTATGTTATGTCGATTGCATTTATAATTTCATGTAAAAAGTACAATAACATAGTTTAATGTACTATTTTCAAATTAACACTTTGTTTACAGCTTTTCTTGAATTTAAACTTAATGAAAATAAATAAATTTAAATATAATCTTGGTCTTGTAATCTGTTATGATTTACCCCTGGAACATAGTCTGGTAGACGTCCAGCTTTACATGTATGTTTAAGATATTGCCTTAGCAGGAGTGGAAGGGTACACATGCTTAATGATACGTTGTAGTCGATTGTATACTGGCAGAGTTAGCTCTGAGTCAACATGTCCGCCTTCAACTCCGGACTAAAATTAGAATACCTCACTAAGCCATAGATGAAAATTTTCCGCAGTGGCGGGGTTAAATTGTAGAGGTGTCACCAAGAGCCTATTAGACTTCAAAATATAGTGTGTTGAGAAGAGTGGGTTATAAGAAAAGGGGAGGGGTGGATAGGAAGCAAAGAGGAGGGGGGGAAGGGCAAATGTTGGGTCAAGCTTAAAATTATTTTAGATAACTTATTAATGATAAAAAAAATATGAACACACACAACGGGTATAAAAAGGCTCGCACTAATTTGTTTACTTACTACTTATTTTTAGTACCACGTCCTACTAGGCTACTACCTGTTCGGGTTATACGCCTATGTACTAATTACGCTACTGTGTTAGTGATGATGAATGTTGAATTTAGAGGAATTGCACTCATATTTGCGAGGAATGAGTGGAAAACCATATAGAAAAAAAACCTACCTCAGTGCACCCGACCGAGATCGAACACCGATCTCTCTGACATCGGTAGTCTAGGCTATCGCGAGGGTATCGCATTAGACCGTGAGGCCACCGAAGCTCGTTTGATGTTTCTGGTGTTAACATAACACCCTTCAGAGAAATTAATCTTAAGTATAAACGTTGACATTTGGAATATCTATATTTTGATTACATTAGTTACATTTAATCATTTGAGATTAATTTACATACATAATAATGGAAAATTTAAAAAAAACCTTTTAAACTGGTGCTAGGCAATTTTTTTTATAACTAAAAAGTGTTACTTGTTTATTACTAGTATAATTTAATAATGTTTGAGGCCCGCCATCTTTGGTGCGTCGTGCAGATTGGTCATTTGTTCCACATGTCACCACACTGATATTCTTGTGGCAACATTCCTCGAACCAACGTCGCTATTATTCAGTGAACACTGCAAGAAAACCACAAAGAGCAGTTTATTCCTGAATCTGAGGGCATTTCCTCTCTATTATGTCCCCAAAGTTGGAGAAAAGCTGATGACCATCCTTGCGAGGATCTGCAACAAGATCTTCCTTATAATCTTCTCTTGTTTCTTTCGGAGAATTCAGAGAGCAGACATAACAGTGTTGGAGGACGTGTGAATCTCACATTTGCCACGTGTGCATCTCACATTATGTGCAGCGACACTGGAAGTTGACTCATCTTATTTCACCGCCGCAGTGTTGCCAGATCGTTTGTCAGAGTTTGTTCGAGGGGTAGGGAAACTAGCTCTTCTGAGGGACACACTGGGCCATCTAGAAGGGGGACCAGATGTGACTAAATTGCACGGGAACTAGAGAAATAAGATGGAAGAAATTGCCTTTAACACACTTTTTGTAAGTGAAACGAATGCAGTCGAGATAACACCAAGTTTTAAAGTTTAATTTCTTCCAAGAAATTTAACATCAGAAACATCGTCAAATGAATTAGAATAGAACAATAACATATATTACAGTTCTCTTATCACACTCATGTATCGATTACAGTGCTTTGTGGTTGAATGTGTTACTAACGTCTGGTCTTCTGTAGACAAGTATAATACTAGTACTTCTCCGGGATTCAATCATTTGACATTTTTACCGGGAAAATGTCATCTCCAACAAAAAGCATAATAATGTACATTTTATTGAAATGACAAGAGGACACTATGGTAATGAACACATCCATGTCCTGTATTGTACGTACACATTCTAAACGTGTGCACAATATTCACGCCATTAATTCAGTGGGTGAAGGTGCCATTTCCCCACAAGTTTATTTACATTCTCTTGAAAACTTGGACCAGACACAAAGAGTTCGTTTAAAAGGTGCTTCTTATCTGACAGACAAATTGATCAATATACTTTCACGTATTCATAATTCAAATCATGTGATCTTGTCATTTTTGATACGTATGATCAACTTTAAAATAATAATATATTAACATTGTATCGCTGTTGACAATATAGTATAATGTATTATACACTGTGCACACAGGTCTGGAAACCTTAAAAAAAAATCTACCATATTTATTTGTGTGCTCCAGAGCTACATTTTGATTTCTCTTTGAGTTAGTTCTTCCAGGCTCCGTTTTTAGTTGAATATATTATTATATAATTTAGGTTATGTCATCACGTAGTTAAGACAGGGTTCCCGATGGCATAAGGAAAACTGGTTGAGGTCTCTAAAATAAGGTCTTGAACTGTAGATTTACTACGAACGCTTTGATTTGAATAAGCTAGGAAGTTGACCTCTGGGTTCTATTATCCGTGGTTTCAATACTGGCGGGTCATAGTTCTCATCCTTGAAGTGGTTAGCGTGCCTGGTAAGGAAGAAGTCCGCAAGGTTTCTCTGTTATATAGGACCTACAGATTCAATATTCAAGCACAATGTTTCCAAAACAGTTGTATTTGCAGACGTGAGGCTGTTTTTTTATTATTTCACACTTAATCAGCTCCCCCCTCTCCCCCCTCTTTTTTCCAATTCAAACTCAAAACGTCCCTGTTTCTCTTGAGTTGGATGATAGCAATGCGTAAGTGTATGGCTGGTTCAGAGTCAGAGAGTCCCAAGAACTGATAACCCGCCCAGACAGGCGTGGCTCGCAAACAATTTGTCGTGAAGTTGGCAACTCTGGTATTTGCTATCTGAGCTAAGAGACCGAGTCTAGAGAGAGAGAGAGAGAGGTCTGCTGTTTGTTCCCACAGCTGTGGAATGAAAGAAAGCATAGTCGTAAAAAGCACGAGGGCTCCTCATGAAGCAGGTTCAACAGCCTGGAGTTTGTTCTCTCTGCAGTCGCCAAGCAAACCACTTACAACTTTAGTAGGAAGCGCCTCTGACAAAATAATAACATATCTAATCACGGTCAACATCGGATACTACCCGTCATGGCCTGAGTGAGGCATAGGTTGCCGACATGACATGTCTTTCAATGTAACCACAACCCACTGGTTTAATAACGGTCAATTCGCCCCCCTTCTGGTGACAGGGTTGCCCGCCCCGAGTCTCCTGATTCACTGAGCTACCGATTGACGAGATCGGGGTTCGAGTCCTGTTAGAATGTACTGAGATCCCCCCCATTTCCCCAACGCTTTTCCGCTCTTCCTCAACGTAAATGCGGGTACACTTTCTCTAAATTCAACCTTCCTAATCCTTACATATTAATACATATGCGTACAACCCGAACGGGTAGTAAGACGCGGTGATTTTAAGGCCAAGACAACCCTTCTAATCAGTTTATATCTCTATAGGAATAACTTCATCGGCTCAAAAAGTCACTAATTTACTTTATTGTATTCATACACCAAGTAATTTGTTCTACGTCTCATTTCTGAGAGATGGTGCTTGTTTTTATAGCTGTAAAATAAATGGAAACTACATAGATTGGTCGACATTTATTCACTCCATAAAATTATTCGAGTGACTATTTTGGATACCTAAACCCTGTATCGATCGAGGATCTTCTATAATCGAGGTTACGTGTGTTAGACCGTTTAGAGATTGAAAAGCTTTGAACTAATCAAATGTTTGATCAAACATGGCATCAAGTCCTCTTAAACGATGTCAAGGAAATATGTTTACTTCCCCGTCCTTTGTGAACAAAAGAAACACCAGTCATCATTTGGGGAAATATAACGAACTGAAATATGTTTTATTACTTTACATGTTGCAGTTAGTTTATTTGCATTAAATAACGCGTTTGGTTTTATATTATGGTTTATTTGCGAGAAGTCAATAACCTCTCAGTAGCATTGTTAGCTCCACAGAAAGGAAAAAATATTAAATTATCAGGCACGAAGCAAAGGCGAATTTTGGGATCTGGAGATAACCCCCCTCCTTTATAAATGTTAACTTTTACTATGTTTAAATATCAAATTAGTTTTTAAATATGATTGAAAACTCGTTTTTATGCTATTATTGAGTTGTGAATTATAATAGACCTATTATTTATGGCCAGGTTCACCCCAAAAGGTCAACTTATACTGCATTTAATTAAAATGCATATTTATAAGATATACAAAAACTGGTGAGGGAAGGGGGTGGGGGAGAATGATCAAGAGATTAATTCATACATGTAGCACGTGTTTTAAAAGTCCCTTGCGGATCTGTAACTAACAAAATAATCTATGTCCTATGATCTGTGACATCACAGGTCAAGAAATTAGCTGTCAGCAGCTGACACAAAATACCTTGGACTAAAAAATGTAAGAGCTGGGAAACCCTGGCGTTGCCCGTATATTTCGTGTTTTCAGTGTTTTTTTTCAAAAGATGACCTTTCTAACGCTACTTTTTAAATTGCATTCATAAAACGTTGTGCATAGTATCTAACTTCCAGTGTGCATCTCGTTTCTCCCAATTAATTTTGCATTCATTTGAAGCACGCAAACGTCAAACCATAAGTTCAGTAGTTTAAAATTGGAACACTTGTAGGTTCAGCGAATCACAGAGCACGTGCAGTCTAATTCATCATTTGACTTTTGTTTCTTATCTGACCTTTTCATGGTTTGTTTCTATTCTGAGTTATGAAGCTCGCTGACAGCTTGCGATCATTTCACAACCGCCATTTTAAGTGTGAATGAACCCCTCTCGACTCTGACATATTAGTCAGGGGCCAAACCACTTTAACCCAAAATTAAGTTATAGGTGTATACAATATATTTTGATGATTCCTATATTTAAAAAAGGCGCTGAGGCCGAATACAATAGATTGTATAGATATTACGTTATAATTATGGTGGTCGTATCATGCATAGACCAGGATAAGAGGCCAGCAATAAACTGTGGGTCGGAGCCTAGTTATTAAAACAAGCATTGAATAAATGTGACAAATTATTTAAAATATAATATTTAAAATAAATGAAAGAATTGGCGCTGAAACGCTCTCCAACGCAACTACGCTGTCTACAAACTGTGACATCATCTGCTCATAAACAGATACGTGATGTCATGTGTGTGTGGTATAGCGCTCAGTCGTTTATCTTGAATAGGTCACATCCTCGCTGGGATGAAGAAGTGATGTGCACTTAGCTTTAACTAGGACTGCGAAACCCACAGCTGCAATTACATCATCTGGACACTACTCTATACTAGCTAACTTGAGAGGGAAGTTAAGTGTGTGGCGATCACTATAGTTGATATTGTTATATCCAGATCAGTTGTTGCTAGCACTATAGTTTGTATTATTTACAGATCAGTTGTTGCTAGCACTATAGTTTGTATTATTTCCAGATCTGTTGTTGCTGGCACTATAGTTTGTATTATTACCAGATCCGTTGTTGCTAGCACTATAGTTTATATTTCCAGATTAGTTGTTGCTAGTACTATAGTTTGTATTATTTCCAGATCAATTGTTGCTAGCACTATAGTTTGTATTATTTCCAGATCAGTTGTTGCTAGCACTATAGTTGATATTTCCAGATCAGTTGTTGCTAGGACTATAGTTTGTATTATTTCCAGATCAGTTGTTGCTAGCACTATAGTGGATACATTTTTATTTCCAGATCAGCCCCAGTCAGGATGAAGCTGCAGCTCGTCCTTTTGGCAGTCCTTGTCTCCCTTCTAGTCACTGATGTCGTGGGTGACAAGGTGGTAAGTACAACATATTCTCAACGCCTGACACCCTTCACCCTGATCAAGCTTACCCTAACAGATTAAACTATGGTGTAGCCTATTTGATAGGCCCTGTGATATGTCAAGGTAAGTCCGAACGTTTTCAACATAAATCAAGTGTACAAATGATTCTATGTTGAGCATATATGCTGCCTCTGTTGCTAATTACAGTTATTATTATGTGTTCAGTCTTACAAAGGGCCATTCTTTTTGTCAGTGAACTTAGACCATCAAAGCACCCTTACTCTGTCCCCCTCCCCCAACCTCCACCCCACGCCCTTTCAGCTCCCAGAATATCCTTATTTCCTACAAGCTATTCAATATATGTATCCTCCTTCCTTAGCTCCTCTTTTCCTCAACCTCGCCTTCCATGACATTGTGCAGAACACACTTCCTCCTAAGACACTTGTGTCAATCCTACACCTTAGTTCAGTCAATAGTGTGTCGGTCTACTGACCTAAATGCCCCGGGTTCAATTACCGGAATGTTCGAAAAATATATTATTGGTGAAATGTGGGTTTACCCTTCCATAGTGATGAATTAACGATCGGGGACTGGATGTTGTGCCTGTCCTAGTCTTAAGATATATTATGAGGCATATGAAATTACAACAAGCCAGCGGTGGAAAATATATGGCTTGAATAAAAAAAAACGGACCCAGGGCCACAGATTGAAAATGGTTATGGATGTAAAAAAGAAAAGGTTGTGTCAAAAGCCTTGAAACATAGCACAGTCATAGATTCAAAGTTTCAGTAAATGACTTAAATCGGTGCTATATTAAATTTAATAAATTTATAATTTATACACTTCTCATTATTTGGATGTAATTGATTTTATTTATTTTAGATTTTAATAATAGAACTCTGGAGGTACAAGGTTGAAGAGAAATTATATCTGGAGGTACGGTAACAAAAAAGGTTGAATACCACTGCTCCTAGGTGCAGCTACCTTATGATTTATTGTGACTGTTCCAGAGGAAGTACAAGAAGTTCCGTCGCCACCGCACCACTTCTACCACGACGACAACCACAGAGTCCGAGCCAGAGATTGCAGAGGAAGGGGAGAAGGACCTGTATTCCATGTTGGAACAAGATGAGAAGGAGCAGGATAAACACGACAAAGAAGATGAGGATAAACCAGATGCTGATGAGATAAAAGATAATAATGTCGCAATGCATGGTGAGCCAGCAATAAAACTAACAAACCCAGTATGGATAAGATTACTCTTATAATTTAACCACACCTTTATTTTTACATTTCTTCTACCTTGTTATAACACTTCCTCACATAGACAAAGTATTGAAATCATAAAAAATGTTTATCTTGAGATCTTGGTGGCTGCTTCCCATACATCTGGGATAAATTGTGAACTTTATTCTAAGATTAAATTTTATAAGTCTTTTTAAAATGGCTCTGGAAATTTTGTTCAAAATGTATATCTGGCGAGTGTTTGACATGATTTTTTTTTTTTAAACTGTAGTTTTTGAAAATGTTGTTTCCAAATTATGATAGTCTAAATGAAAAAGAAGCCACAGTTTTGATGAAGCAGGGAACAATTAATAATAATTATCCTTTGTACCCTGTTCTGTGAGTAGGAAGGAGACTAACATGACTGTGCAAGTAGGAAAGAGACTAACACGGCTTTCTCCATCGTTGCAGACCCGTGCGCTGAGAAGCATTGCGGTGCAGGCAGAGTGTGTGTCTTGGACGAGCTGGAACAAGCGCAGTGTGTGTGTATACCCACATGTCCTGAGGAGGCAGATCCCCGCAGGAAGGTGCAGTGCACCAACATTCACTTTGAATAGTTATAGAGGCCTAATGCTAGGCTGCCACATTCCTTAACCCTCTTAGTGCCATGCTTATAATAGATTTGTTCATCAGGTAATGAACGCCATAACTAGTGCAAATCGGGAAAGCCGATATCATCAGATCTCATCTCGCTTCAGTGGTCGCATGATCTAAGGTGCTGCCTACTCTTACAATAGACTAGAATGCCGATGATGGAGAGATCATGGTTCGATTCCGGTCTGGTGTAGTGAGGTTTTTTTTCCTAAATGGTTTCTCCACTCTCTCCACACAAGTGTGGGTACACTTCCTGTAATTTCAACCTTCCTCATCCTTAACTCATTAGCATATTTAGTGTATAAGTGTATTACCCAAATGGATAGTAAGACGTGGTGATAAAAATTAAACTCATCAGATTTGGCCCTTTTAACTGGAGAAGGCGGAGCCGATCTGCCGATCATATCGGCTCATAACCCCAAAATGGATAAACTGAACTATTTACTAATTTAGATTATTGTGTTCTAATTGGTAATTTTGTAAGCTTATGCTGCTCAAATAAGGGGGAAGAGTAAGACACAAATTTAGATAGTTTGGTGTATAGCACACAATAATATTTCCGTATAGCACAATATATTAGTTCCGACTTATAACGTAGTATATTATTTGTGTGTTTGTAACTAGTAGAGGTATATGAAGCATCAAAGTTGAAGGTCAAATATCCTTCTCTTCAACTTAAACAACCACAGTTGCTTTTGCAGCTTTGAAGCATATCTACTTCAGTGATTTATTTGATAAGTTAATCGTTATAGTCTCTTGTGAGTGTAGAGAAACCAAAGGCTGAAAGATAAATTACAATTTTAAATCACTCTTAATGACATACAGTATCAAATAAAGGTGACTTTGCCATTAAATAGGTTATAAGCATGTAATTTATGCGATTAAATTTTGTTTTGAATTTTATTGTACTATTTCCCTCCTTAGTGGGTTGTGCAAACAAATATTCTAAATAGTGATTTTTATAAGATAGATTTGGGGG
The DNA here is from genome assembly GCA_902141385.1 of Timema californicum. Lineage (NCBI taxonomy): Eukaryota > Metazoa > Arthropoda > Insecta > Phasmatodea > Timematidae > Timema > Timema californicum. The sequence continues at coordinate 71,055 of CABFOW010003137.1, read as the reverse complement.
AACAGGGGAGGAGTTTATGAAAATAGAGTGGTGGGGTCAGGGGTGGCCAGTGAGCTAAATGAAAATACTGACAAAAATAATTGTTTGGGGACATTGATATATTTTAAACTAGTACATGAATAATGTTAAACTGTGACTGTCAGGTGTGCTCCAACCACAACGAGACTTGGGGCTCGGACTGCGAGGTGTACCAGATGAGATGTTGGTGTGACAAGGGGGGCCCCGAATGTAAGGGGGAGGAGTACAAACATGTCCATATTGAGTACTACGGAGTCTGCAGGGATATGCCCGTGAGTTCAAACATATTCTTTATACCATATTTTATAAAATATTATAAATCTGTGTGTTTATTTAAATTATATTATTAAACCAAATCATTGTTAAAGGGTAAACAAGTTCCACAAAGACTTACCTACAGTCATTTGAAAAACAAATGAAACAAAACACATTCAAATGTAAGTATCTATGACAAATTTTAGAAAACAATACAATTTGCGTTCCTATGAGCTGAGTCACAAATAACCAGTCTAAAAATTATAGCAATTATATTTGAAAATTAATTATTTTGCAATGCAAATATTTATAGTGTTTGTGTTTATGAAATAAGTGAAGTCCTATTATATTGTTCCTTTCCACCCTCAAAATTAAATTCATGTATGTTCAATAAGTCCTGGGAATGAATTTAAAAGTATTTCTTTCAGACATATACTTATAGAGAAGAAGGGGAATACATTATATCTATATTATTATTTCTGTTCTTTTTTATGATTATAGATATTTTAAGGAAACTTTCAATGCGTATATTGCTGTAGTACCTTTTGAATTTCAAGTCATAATCGTGAGTTTTACCTTACATTTTATTAATATTGGCAAGGAGGGGGAAATTCCCTGGTTATCATCCCCCTCCTTGCCCCCACAAATACTGAGAGGGCCACATTTTGAATTTTTTTATAATTTTACTGAATGTAAAATATCTTGTAAGGGTGATTGATTCAAAGGGTTGGAGTAGAAATTATATAAGAGGACAGCAGGGATAGTTGTTCTATAGTTGTGTATGAGACCTGCTATGGAGAAGAAAAGTGACTTTGAAGTGTAAGGAAGTGTTTGTACCCATTGTCACACATGCTGCAGAAACATGGACAATTAATGTGAGAGACTAGGAAAGTGGAGGCCATGCAAATAAAGTTAGGGAGGAGCATGTTAGCTGTCATGAGGAGAAACAAGATCAGGAATGAAGATAGCCAGGAAAGAATGGGGGTACAGAGAGTACATGAGATAGTAGAGGAAGTAAGACTGAGATGGTATGGTCATGTAATGAGGATGTTGGGAGTACATGAGATAGTAGAGGAAGCAAGACTGAGATGGTATGGACATGTAATGAGGATGTTGGAGTACATGAGATAGTAGAGGAAGCAAGACTGAGATGGTATGGACATGTAATGAGGATGTTGGAGTACATGAGATAGTAGAGGAAGTAAGACTGAGATGGTATGGACATGTATTGAGGATGTTGGGGGTACATGAGATAGTAGAGGAAGCAAGACTGAGATGGTATGGACATGTATTGAGGATGTTGGGAGTACATGAGATAGTAGAGGAAGTAAGACTGAGATGGTATGGGCATGTAATGAGGATGTTGGAGTACATGAGATAGTAGAGGAAGTAAGACTGAGATGGTATGGGCATGTAATGAGGATGTTGGAGTACATGAGATAGATACACGCCTCGATGGTGTAGTTGGCTAACGTGCTAGTCATGTTGAGCTCAACTGCTGAGGACGGGGAGTTCGAGGTTCGAATCTCGGTCGGGTGAATTGGGGGTGTTTTTCCCTAAATGGTTTTCAACTCTCCCTCCACGCAAATGCGGGTTTACTTCCTCTAATTCAACCTTCCAAATTCCTAATCCATTAGTGTAATTAGTACTTAAAGCGTATAACCCGAACGGGTAGTAAGACGCGGTGCTAAATAATAATAATAATAATAATACATGAGATAGTAGAGAAAGCAATACTGAGATAGTATGGACATGTAATGAAGATGGAAAAGGAGAGAACACAAAAGAGAATGATGTAAATAAAATATGTAGGAAAAGAACCGGAAGAGAGACCAAGAAAGAGATGAGGAGCAGATAGCAAAAAGTGTGCAAGTGAGAGTAAAATATAATTTAAGAAAATGATTGATTGCATATATATGTGCTGTTAAACATCACACATATCTGGTACACTAATATCACATGCCAACTCCCTAAATATCACCATCTCAAATGTATTTCTATTTCGTTTATACAAAGAGCAATAGTTACCTTAAATGTTGGTACATCGATAGATCCGCTGGCCGAAGAAAATTGGTGATATGGCCGTAGGTTTTACATGCCTGACCTACATCAACAAAACAATTACACAAATTTGACTGTGTCTATTAGGAATGCACCGAGGAGGAAAAGGCCGACTTCCCTCGTCGCATGCGTGACTGGTTGTTCAATATCATGCGTGACTTGGCCGACAGACAGGAGCTGACCCCCCACTACCTCAAGATGGAGCGAGAAGCCGAGAACAACCTGACGAGACGCTGGAGCAACGCCGCCGTGTGGAAGTGGTGTGATTTGGACGGTCATCCGCACGACAGGTGAGATATTTACATTCACACAGCTCACGCATGAGAGGTACTTCCTGTTGTAGGGTAAACAATATAAGGCTGAGCCCCTCGAATCCTCAAATACTTTGATATATTCTTTAGAGTTAATTGACATTCAAGGATTCGAGAAAGTTTCTGATTCAAGATTTGAATCCTTAATTATTATTTTTTTCAAGTGAATTTTGTTTTAGAGCTCTAATACTGCTTATTAGTGTTTCAGATCCAATTATATTTATAGGACAATAAAAAAAACCCAGACCCCCGACCAGTAATTTAACACTTAATTGAATGTATGAATGTTATGATGAATGGATTATAAGAAATAATATTAACCTTTAGTTACTATTTGTATTTTATATTCTCTTATATTTATTTTCTCTTATGTTTTAATTTTTCACAAGATTTGGATTCATATTCGGGATTCAAGAGTAAATGGAGATTCGGATTTGTAAAATAGTTAAAAAAAATTTGGTTGCAATATTGTTATAAAGATCTACAACTTTGTTCAGTGGGTACAGGGATCCATTTATGGTATGGCCAAAATATTTACTATTGGTGAAATTGGGATTTGCACTTTCATTTTGATTATTGATGGCCAGAAGATTGAAGTGTTGTGTCTGTATGAGTGTTAAGTTAGATTGTAAGCTGTGTGCTGATATCAGTTCATTTAGAGAGTGCATGTTAAATTTTCCAACTCATTAACTTTCTGTTACCGCCAAAAATACTACACTTACTGTTTAAATGATGCATATTTTATGAGGCTGGATAGAAACCTCCCAATTGAAGAAAAAAAAATCTCTTTTTTAATCAACCAAATGGTTTGTTTGTCAAAATAGCCACCTCTTATTTAAATAAATTATAGTCAATCTATACAATAAATAAAAACAAATATCTTGCACAGTCTTACACATTATCAATATTAACTTTTGTCTTCTTAAACAATCAGGGTTGTTAAAATTCCACCTCACTTATTTCTGTTCATTTTGTGCAAATATGATTTGGTCGGATACAGTGCATTTCTCATAGGAAGAACCTTATTTGACAGTCGGAACAAACTACTAGATCTACTTTCATGTACTCATACGTCAAGCCATGTGATCTGCCGCTGTCACTTTTGATAAATATTATCAATACCTATTTAATGTCATAGTAAAATGTTATCATTGTTGGACACAAAATATATGTTTTTTATTTACTAAAGGCACTTCCTATAAAAATGGTATTCTAGTGAAAGACAAACTATTGAATGGTCGATAAAACTTTGTTTGGTTCTAGTTCTGTGTCACGTCACGAACTGTTTCCAATCAGAGCCCCACTGATGGCTCTGGAGCACTGCATTGCACCCTTCCTAGACTCTTGTGACGTGAATGACGACCATCGCATCACTCTCAAGGAGTGGGGGAAATGCTTGCAGCTCGACGAGGTATGTTGGCAAGGGGTTCGAAGGGTGGGGGTTTCCTGAATTTTGATTTTTCTAGGAGTGAAAATTAAACCTCGGGTAGAAATTTACAATAACTGTATTAACTGCAGGGCCATACCCCCAAAATACCCCTATTTAGTATAACTCGACACCATCTCAGTCCACATTACACTATGACCCTATCTTATAAGCTACACCATAATGGAACCAACCAAGGTAACAGTCTTACCTTGACTGATCACATGGTTCTATCTTATAGGATAGGACCATAGTGGAACCAAGCAAGGTAGTAGTCTTACCTTGACTGATTACACTATGGTCCTATCTTATAAGCTACACCATAGTGGAACCAACCAAGGTTGACTGATCACATTATGGTTCTATCTTATAAGCTATATGTTCGTGAAACCAAGCAAGGTAGCATTCTTACCTTAGCTAATTGTAATATGACTATCTTATAAGGTGAACCATAGTGTAACAATGTAACGTGAGCATGCTACTTTTCAGAGTAAACGAAGAGTACCATTAAGGTTTAAAATTGAAGTAAAAATTTTCCTCATGAGTATTAAAATAAACCTAATATAACCCAGTAATATACTTTAATTTATAATGGTAAACTACAATTTAAAACCAAATGAATCTTTCTTGTTTAGTCCTTGAAATATGACATTAAGAATATTTCAAGTACATGTTTTAAAACTATAATAAATAATCAATTCTGTTTAATTTGTGGCACAATTATTGGATTACTTATTTCCTAATGTTTAGTGAATAAATTATATCTAAAATTAATTGAAACTATTATTTCTAATTAGGGCCATTTCTTAATTTGCTGTCATATGAATTGGCTTATTTTAGTATGATGAGAACATGGATTTACATTTTCTTTCCAGGATGATCTCGAGGAGAAATGTGATGAACTGAGAGATGAATTCGATGAGAGTAATTAAGAGATGAAATGGTGGTAGTACTACACTGTCCTGGTTGAACATGTCTAGCAACTGTTCACATACAAGACATTCATGTTTTCAACCGACGCAACTACAGCAATTCTTTAATCTATTCATTTCTGTTTTTGTTTTGTTTTTTGCATTGAGATTTGTTTAATTACCTGGAGTAGTTCTAAAATAAATAACAAAGGGTTTTTGTATGTTGTCAATCAAGCTTCAGGAACAGGTTCATATCTCATTGGAGACAAAGTTTCACCAAATTAAACCAATTGTAGAGAAACAACAAAATCTTATTAACAAGTTCTTCCATGTGATTTAAAACACCCTCATGTGATGACAGTCACTATCAAGTTAATGTTAGTGTAAAAGCTGAGATGAATTTAAAATGGGCATTCTCTCTTTTTAATTGAAGTTCTTTTGAGAAAAAAAGGAATTGCCGATAGAGACAAACTTAATAGAATTCAATATAATATGAAATCTCACTCAGACTAAACTAATCAGTGCACTAATAGAAAGATAAACAAAGATAAGTTTAAGTAACAAACTGAAAGTTGTTTTTTTATTCTTTCTTGTGTTGGTAGTATAAAATGTAAAAACTATGGAATGGAATGTTCTGATGAAATATTGAAAATGAAAAGCCTTTTGTTTATTTTATGAATCACTTTTTATATAAATTACATATTTGAGCCAATAGTAACAGAGGGCAGGATAGCAGCCGGGGACACTAATTGTAACTGGGTTCAAATTTACTAATAGATCAAGGATTAGGTAATTTACAAAAAAAAATTAATTAAAAACAATCCGAATTTATTTTTATCTGAAACATGTCACATGTCTTTACCAGACACTGATTATTTTAAAAGTTGATTAGCAAGTTTTAATTTTGTGGTTTGAAAAACGCATAGTTTACTGCTGAATCTTACTTAAGTGCTCTTCAGCACTATCGGGGGTCGCAAATGTGGTGCTAATTAGTTTATAAGTGTTTCATTTATCATTCATTAAACAATAGAGTTATTAAATGTTTATTAATACAGTCACCTATATGACTGGAAAGGTAGAATATGTAGGTAACTTAAATTTAATAACCAAGAAATTCATAATTACAAAAATGTGCCAAATTCATAACTTGTGTTTTATATTTTTAGATAAAGTAAATAAAATAACAAGGAAAAAAGTGTTTTTACTAGGTAAAAAAAATACATTATACCATACCATTTTTATGTAACCATAACTTTAAATTGTATGCTCATAAATGTATGTACCTACTTTAAGTTTTTATTTGTTTCTAATAAAAATAAGAATAAATATATATTTAATAATAGATTGGCGGTTATTAAGTATTGTTCTTGACAAAAAAAAATTATTTGAATGTTTAAAAAAAAATAATTTCAAAATCTTTTTATGTTCATTATAAATACTCGAATCTTTTATTTAAACCTTTTTTCAAGGACTTTTAATAACCGACCAATCGTGCTTTGACCTAAAAAATAAGTGTTTGTATAACACACAATTGTTGTATCACAACTCTATAAACACTGCCACTAATTATAGTTTTCACTTTCCAATAAATAATTGATTTAAAAAAAACAAGCCCAGTGTTTTTACTACTCATTTAAAAATAAAACTACTTTTAATGAGAAAAATTTCTAACCAAGCTATTTTTCCCCTAAATAAGTCTAGTCTGATGAAGTGAGCTGATATAAATCCAACTGATAACTGAATCAGAGCCTCAATATTCTCATGGTCCAATCAGGGCAACGTCACTCATCACTGTCAGAGTGGGGGCCACATATGCTCATGCCGGGATCACTACCAACTTAACGTTCACTTAACTTGAGCGTTGTCCAGGAGAGAACTTTAACATTAAGTGAAGGTAGGCGTTCTTTCTAGATAGCCAATCATTTTGGAAATTATGTCAACCCAGCTATTTAGTACTTCGTTTGTTTAGGGTATGCAGACAAATTCTTCAGTACATTTTTCTTCTCCACGTTTCGAGATCTCTAAACACATTGTAGCCTCTTGTTACACTTTATTTTGTATATCCAATAAACCCCTATTGCAAGTACTTGTAGCCTAATAAGCCCTAAATGGTTGGTTTCATTTTAGTGAATAAATTGTTTTCAAACAGTTCAAATCCATCTGTGTTTTGATTGAGTTGTTATGTAATGTTAGGTGAATCCTGGTCACACACTAGTTTCTTTATCTTAAGTGAAAGTTAAGTTAATCGTGATCTCAGCATCACTGTCATTTAATGATAACAAATTTTGATGGAAAAATGAGGCATTGTAATTGCAAGATGGTGGCACAATGGAATCAACTGTGCCCTCGAAGCTGTGGGAGCACTTCTGTTATAGTACCTGTGAATTGTATGTAGTAACACAGTAGTACGTTGTAGCCATTGAAAAAGCGCCAATTGGATGTTCCATTTGTTGGTAGAGTGGTGGGTGATATTTGTCTTTGGATCATGGTGTAAAGTGTTTTGAAATGTAACTTCACTTATAGATTATTATAGGCCTTTATGGTAAATATTTAACATATTGGTGTGACTTGCCGTCCTTGTTGCAAGTATTTAACATTACATTACAGTTCTATATCAATCGGAAATGTTTCTTTTAACACACTCAACATTTAACAACTTTGAGCGGTTTTGGAGCCCACACCCCTGCGTGTTGCTCTGGTACTAGTTTCCGACAAATTGGGGCCACACCACTGGTCAGAAAACAATTGCAAAGTTCCTCTGTTCGTGCAATTTGTATCATGTCAGGTCGATCTCTCTCCACCAGAGGGGTTTAGTCACAGTGGCTTACAACTGGTTAGTTCTTCTCTATCTGCAGAAGAAATGTAAATACTAGATTGCCTGAGTGTCAAAATGACTGTTGATTCTTCATGTGGGGGAAAAGTTTGTAATGATAAGAAATTGAAACTGAAGAAACATTCAAACTTCCTCTCCTAGCTAACTCACTTTAAGTTGTTGAATTTTAACATTAAATAGAGAAAACCTGGGAAATAAATTATATAAAAGTGTTAGGTTATAATAAAAAGGGGCTGGTAAAATTATATTGTTACAAGAATTTAAGTTGATGCTCAAGTAAACTTATAAAGCTGCTCTGGTACCTTAATTTGTGAAAATAAACAATTAGAAATATAATAAATTTAGTAGATTTTTATTTTGATGGGGCATGTAAAAATGTTTAGTCTTACAATTAATAATCTATAAAAATTTTTACTAAGTTGAAGAAAACTTATATGTACAAATATATACCTAAGTGGTATCAAACCTGCCGTGTCCAAGTTTGAATATCACTGACTGAGGTATGCATTTGTTTGATGAAGAACCTCTACCAAACCAGTGAGGAGATGAGGTTGTTAAGCTTACCCCCTTTCCCACTGAAATATACCTGTGTGTGCTCCCTAACTATACTCTGACTCCATCTAGTGAGTTGAACAAGGAGAATGGCTGCTAACTGAGTTTATAAACTGACCTACAAGTCTCACATCATATAAACCCTGAATGTATGACCGCTAACATGACAGACTCACTTGGGGGGGTTGAATGGTTTAAGGTACCTCTTTTTAAATATGCTGGTGGGTGTACTAAGAGAGTTTTTTTAAAAATGGTTTTCCAATCCACACAGATATGAGTACATTGCCTCTAAATTCTATATTACTAATCCTTACGACATTACATAATTAATGTACATGAGTCAGGTAGTGAGGCGCAGAGAGAAATAAGGGGCTGTCCATAAACTACGTCATGCTAATTTCTTTTATCATCCCCCCCCCCTCTTGTCACAATTTTGTAAAACTCCTTTTTAGAGAAAGTATACCTGCATTTGCATGGAGGTAGAATAAGAAACAATTTAGGAAAAACCACCCTCAGTACATCGGACTGGGATTAGAACCCTGATCTCCTTGTCGTCAGCAGTCTAGTCAACACAATAGTGACACCTTAGACCGTGCGACTACCGAAGCAGGTTGCAATCAAGTTGACTTAGGCTATTTTTTCTCTGGATACAAAGACTATTCATTTATAAATCTTGGAAAGTGTCTCCATTACAGGATAAATAATAGTATAAAAAAAAAACTTTAAACAACAAGTATTGTGTCACTAGACTATAATTGTGTGGAGCTTGGAGATAGCACCTAAACATGTTACACAATAGACCGGTTCTGTTGAAGGTCATACACCAGATAAGTAAACATGTAATGTATGATTAGTTCTAGGGGTCAACAAATTGTGCCCAAATTTTCTCGACACTATTCTATGCACGGACTTTATAGGTAAAGTGATTGCTTGTCCTTGGGGGAATGGCTTCACTTTCTAAAAAAAATGTCAACCAACTGCACATTAAATAATCGAAAATTAAAGATAAATATATACTTTTATCAAGTCATAGATTGTCATATTTGTAAATTATTGTAAATATTTTTTTCACCTATGATTTCATAAATCGTAATGTAGATAGGACTATAAAGTTAGAAATCTAACTTTATTGTCACTTACTTCACTCTCCTTGGTTTATTGGTTAGTGTAATCATTCTAGATTCAGTATATATTGTAGTATAGCTAGAACAAAAATTTAAGCGCTAAGGTGGATGGGAGATGAACTAATAGCTATCAGCAGGCATTTTAGTGCAAAACTGTAATTATAAGTGCTTAAAGTGTTAAGAGATGGTCAGAAATTTTAAAAGAATTATTACAAATAACGGACGGTTTTAAAGCAACTTATAAAAAAAAAGGTGAATGCACATGAATTAAGATTTTTAAATGTAGGAAATTAAAGAAAACATTGTATTTCATCAACAGTAACGCTAATGCGTTTGTAAGGGAAGTTAACAACATGTATCCCCTTACCCCTATAGAGGTCACAACCCACGGGTGCGACTATCTCTAAGCTAGATATTTCACGCTCCAGTTCATCTTAAATCGCGGTCTTTACAGTCATTCTTTACCACCCTTTCAAAAATAAATATGGAAACATGGAAATTCCAGGACTTTTCAAGGCCCAGAGCAATTAAAGGACTTTTCCAGGCCTTGAACAAAGACACATTAAATTCCAGGTCTTTCAAGGACTGTATGAACCCTGTTTTTATACAACATTACAACATTATAGTTCTCCCCTTGAACCCTAAATACTTTCCAACCAGTGGCGGCAGAACTTTATTTGTGTAGGAGGAGGGAGGGGGGGGGGGGTGTTATCTATTGAATACCTTGCCTGGAATATTTTTGAAAAATTACACTTTTTAGAAGCTATTTGAAGTTTGGTTTTAATTGTATCAAATTTCAAAATTTAATCCTAAATACAAGATTGCCCATTGTGAACAATAAAATAAAGGAAATTAGTACTTACATCTGAGCAATTCTAATCAAGATTTACAAACCAAGATATGTTGGGCTATGCTACAAGTCAAAGCTTAACCAAACATAAGATATAACTTTTTTATCATATTCTTTTTACCTGTCATATTGGTCCAACTCAACCAGACAGAGGAATGATAAAATTGCTTTTATGTTATAAAAATTGTGTTCACTAATTAGGTAACCACATGAAATAATGCATGTGAATATTTTACGGCTGTACCTATAATATACCATTAACTGACTAACTCTTAGGCATTTCATGCTCGAAAGCTAATGGGCCCCAGAACATAAGCTTGTGATCCAACCCTATCCTGAGACATCTCCATCAAATCCTTAAACTGACACACAACCTTCTTCAAATACATGTTAACATAATCCTCCCATCGACATCTCGGTTGGTCTACCAAGGGGTGCAATATCTTCACGTTTCCCGTCTGAAATGTTGTGTCATCACCCATATGCACCACGTTACACCACCCTACCTCATCCTGGTCAACCTGGATTATTCTTTATGTGTTTGGGGATGCGTACCATTAGGAATATTTAATTTTCTTGTTGGAAAACTGCTTTAATTTTGAGATTGCTGTAAATAAATATTGTTGAATTTTCCAATATTTTTAATTGCTACTTATAGCTCTCTAACAAAATATCTTGAAGTGACCAGTAAAGAGTCCATAAACAGGTTCATATAGCAATATAAATAGTGTGGGAAGTCCTCATTGGTGTTACAGAACTAGGGACTATACAACCAGAGATCACAAAATAAACAAATCTTTAAACTAATTTAAAAGATGAAATTAGGAATTGAATAGTCAGGAAATCCACGCTATTACTTGGTCAGTAAGTTGTTCACAAATCACCTGATGCCAAGGAATATAAAACTCAAAATATACAAAATAATAATTTTACTGGTTCTCTATTGGTGTGAAACGTGGTTTCTTACCCTTACATGACCAAAACAAATTTAGGGTGTTCAGAAACACGTTGCTTGGGAAGAAATTTGGTCCAAAAAGGAATGAGGCTACTTGGGTGTGGATGAGATTACATAATGATGGGTTACATACTGGCAAACCCAATGGGAAGAGACCATTGGGAAGACCTAGACGCAGATGGGAGGATAGCATTAGAATGGACCTTAAAAAGATCATGTGTAATGAGGTGGACTGGATAGAACAAGATCAAGATATGGGTAGGGTGTAATGAGGTGGACCGGATAGAACTATCTCAAGATAGAGATAGGGTGTATTGAGGTGTATTGGATAAAGCTAGCTCAAGATAGGGATAGGATGTAATGAGGTGAACTGAATAGAACTAGATCAAGATAGGGATAGGGTGTAATGAGGTGAACTGGATAGAACTATATCAAGATATGGGTAGGGTGTAATGAGGTGGATTGGATAAAGCTAGCTCAAGATAGGGATAGGGTGTAATGAGGCGAACTGGATAAAACTAGCTCAAGATAGAGATAGGGTGTAATGAGGTGAACTGGATAAAACTAGCTCGATATAGGAATAGGGTGTAATGAGGTCGACTGGATAAAACTAGTTCAAGATAGGGTTAGTATGCAATGAGGTGGACTGTATAGAGCTAGTTCAAGATAGAGATAGGGCGTAATGAGAAGGCTGGATAGAGTTAGCTAAAGATATGGATAGGTGACATACTTTTGTAAGTGTGGCAATCAACTTTCGAGTTCCTATTGTTATAAGAGTAAGTAAGTAATATTTAGCCAAACTAAACAATGTTTGTATAAGTGTTGCTGTGAAATGCGTTAATATGTTATGAAAAGTAATACTGATGTGTGATGTTTGTGTGACAGAACAGATATAGGCTAAAAAAAAAAAGTCGCGGCTAGTTCTAGGGTGATTATTTGTACCCGGATTTTCTGAGACTGTCCTGGTTTATGGTACAGTGACTTGCAACCGCAAATGTCCTAGATTTTAAAAACCAACTAAATTTTTCAAGATGAAAGTGTTTTTATTCGTTTAGATTGCCACACATAATCTGCTATGTGGTCTACATTTTTGGTATCATTGTTAGAAATACAAAGGTTTGTTTTAATCTTCTTTTTGTTCAGTTTTAAATCTCTTTCATCCTCTTTTTTAATTTGACAAACTGGACAAGGAAGCATCATTAGCGATATCTTGCAGGTGTCGTTTTAAATTTGTTGCGTGTTTTCCTATGGATAAAATCCATTCAGTCAATAAATATAATAACACAATCATATTTGTTTAGAAATTTTTGAGTCCCTGGATTTCTTTTCCATTTAATAATTATAGTAAAACCCACATGAGATTGTGGTCTGTGTAAACTTGGGTGAAAAGAGTAGGCGGATTAAAACCACCACAAAATGTATTTATATGTATTCTTTCTCCATTCCTAGTGCAGTATGTAGGTAGCTTAGGTATTGGAGCTGTAAAAATCTAACTACAATAACAATTGTTTTAAAAAAGTTTTAAATTGTTTCAATGTTTAAAAAAATCCTTTATTATTATTATTATTATTATTATTATTACTAGCATCGCGTCTTACTACCCGTTCGGGTTATACGCACTTACACTAATGTGTAATGGTAGGGTGATTGTGAGATGAAATCGAGGACCTACAGTTTGAATCCGAGCCACAGTGGAGGCCTGACATTCACAAGTTAAAATCCTTTGAATCTCCTGTATGTAGGCCCTGGTGAATTGCCTAGTGGTGTAACCTTTGCTCCAAATCACTTAAGATATGTGAATTATAGTCTACATAAATTATTCAAAGTATTTTATGAGTTAAACTGTTGCCTACTATTTATCATTTATAATTTTATAAAAAGATAGCAATTGAATCAGAGCAAATTTGTCTTGTGAAAGGTTAGGTATTTGTTTTCTTGTAGACTTGACTTGTCAAGTTTGAACAAGGTATTTAATTACTATAATTCTCTTGCTATATTCTCAACTAGCAATCCCACACGGCGTTGCCCATGACCCCTTCAAAAATTTGTTAAAAGTAGCCTAATTAAAAAGCTTATTAAAAATTTAAAAATCCAGCTTCGAGGTGCATTAGGACCCCCTTCGGTCCACCTATGTTAAAAATTTTCAGATCTCTGCATGTTGTTGATTTGGCTAGTCATCACAAAAACAAACACACAAACACTTTCCTTTTATTATTATAAAGAAGATAGTAGAGTGGATAGAGGCGCGGTCTCGCCCACTTTTGTTTAGTTTGTCATCTATTCGTTCATTTCGTTGCTATGGTGATGATCGAAAAAATTAAACAAAAAAGCACCGTTGCCATGGTAACAAGTAGAGGATAAAGAAATAACAATTATAAGATAAAAGTATAAACAAGATATACAAAATAAAAACTTATATAAGCCTTTGAAAACAGTGTAACCGCCATCATAGTATTATATTTAAGTTTCAATTTGTTTTAGAGAAATTGTCTACCTATATTGTAAATACTAAACGTGCTTAGACATAATTGTATGTTTACTCTCTAGACATAATAGTCTTACAGCTCGCGAAAATACACGATTAGAGACTGTACACTGTACACAACAGTACCTTAGTATAAGTATTATTAATAAAACTAGAGTTAATAAAAACATAGCTTAGTGATATAGAATCTAAAAACAAAATTATTTGCAAACTAAACCAATCATGTTGGCAACGGCCAGCAAGTCATAACTTTTTTTTTTTCAAGATGGCTACTTTGTACAAAGCCAATCCGGAAATAAACTTGGAACGCATAAAATCAATAGATTTTCATAAGAACCCTGCCGCTTGGTTTGACGATAAACTATAGTCCTACTTATTTCCGTTTTAGCAATGGCATTGGTTTAAAATGTTTACAAGCAGAAATAGTGTAAAACTAAGTTGTTTTAGAACATTGAAATTAAATTATATAATTTGATCCAACTTGGTAGGTACTCTCAGAGATGCATTCACCCATCTGTCGATTTCACCACCTATCCTTCCATTTTTACAGGATATTCTGCCCAGATACACGCACAAAAATATGCACACATTTTCAAGTCATGCAAAATCGAAACCTTTGCCCTCAATTAATAATATCATAAGAGAGTGAATGAATTTGACCAAAAAACAATACGACATATTGTTACTAAAGTAGGTACACAACAAGATAACGTAAATTTATACATAATTGATTACTTGAAAGGACAGTGAAAAGATAAATCAAACGAATTAGCAGTCTCCGAAAAAAAAAAAGCATGTTCTTATAAGAATAGTATATTGTTTTCTCACCTTGAATGTAAAATAGAATATGGTTATGGACTGTAAATTTTCGTAAATAACTTTTGATTAGTAAGATATGTGCACTTTTTTTTTGTTAGCGTAACATTTTAAATTCTATAGGACCGAAACGATTTATTTCATGGCTTTACGATAACTCACTTTCAGTGTCTCAAAGGCGCTTGTGTTCGAATACCACTTGGGAACTTCTATATGATCAGACTATACTTGTGAAATAGAGGCAACTTACATATTGTTCGATAGGGCCTAAATAATATAATATTTAGCACCGCGTCTTACTACCCGTTCGGGTTATACGCTTTAAGTACTAATTACTCTAATCGATTAGGAAGGTTAAATTAGAGGAAGTGAACCCGCATTTGCGTAGAGGGAGAGTGGAAAACAATTTAGGAAAAACCACCCCCAGTTCAACCGACCGAGATTCGAACCTCGATCTCCCCGTCCTCAGCAGTCAAGCTCAACACGCCAAGCGCGTTAGCCAACTACGCCACCGAGGCGGGTGATAGGGCCTAAAGCTCTAAAGAAGTATCCCAAATGAACTCAGACACAAACTCTTTGAATACGCTTAAGAAAGGGAAAAAAAAGACTTATTTAATTTTACATTTTGAATTTTAATAGATATCTTTAAATACCAAACAATAAATTTATAAAAGCCATTTTTTCTTTTATTAAAAGCCAACCCACGAAAAAGTTTTTCATGACCATATACAATTTTAATTTTCCAACACTATAAAATAATTAAAACCTACATTAATTGACTATAATATATTTTTATTTAACAGTATACACTTAAAACATAAGTTATAAGTTTTTCCTGTAGTCAAAATAAAAATAATTTCGGAAGACTTACATTTCTAATAGTATAAACTTTTAAAATAAGAAAACATTTACAAATAAAAGGTATGCCCTGGTTATTGTGTGTGCTATTAAGTTTTTTAAAAATCTTTAATCAATCAATTTGTACTCCATGTGTCATTGTAATTTAGATTTAGATAAAAAAAAATCTCTTTCCGACTCCCGCCATCATCTCCCTCATTTTTATCTTCGCTGTGGCCTGCAAGTAGAACGTCGACTTAGTAACCCATATTATGATCAATAGATGGCAGGAGGCCGTGCTTCCATTTTAAAATCCTAATTTCCTATTGGCTCGGCTTAAGGCACGTGACCTCTTTCATACTTTTGCGAGTAGTTGTGTTTGGCGGGTACACGTAGCGTTGGTTGCAACATTGAAATATTCAAGTAACACTATGGTAAGTATCGTAAAGTTTAAGTAGTTAGATTGCGCCATCCATCAATAATTTTAGCATATTATGAAACTAGAAGGTCTCAGCTATTCGCTGACGAAGTTTTGTTATGCTAACATAAAAATTAACTTGTTTTATCGTCATTTATAGGCTGGTGGAAAAGCTGGTAAAGACTCTGGAAAAGCCAAGGCTAAAGCCGTATCCCGGTCGGCCAGGGCTGGATTACAGGTGACGTAATAAATCTTCTTTATTTTGAATATGACCAATAATTTTATATTGAAACCTGTTTATGTTATTAGAACCTAATATATATTTAACGCTGTTATTATAGAATACATTTAAGAAAAGTTTGTAGGCTGTGTTGACACAATTTTTTGATATCCAAGATAAAGTTTAAAGATTTAATTTTATTGTTTTAGTTTCCAGTTGGAAGAATACACAGACATTTGAAGAATCGTACAACAAGCCATGGACGTGTAGGGGCGACGGCAGCAGTTTACAGTGCAGCTATTTTGGAATATTTAACTGCTGAGGTATGATTGTCAAAATGGCTGCTAGTTTATTTATGGTATTTGTGTGTTGTTTGGTTAAATTTTTACGGTTTTTATGAATATTGCTATGCTCATACTGTGGCTATAGATTCATTGTTTATATCTTTACATTATTAGTGCAGTTAATAGTTAAAATTAATAACCCATGTGTACTTATTTCAATATTTATGATCTGTGTGTAAAGCCTACAATGGGATGGAGGAATTTGTAATTTTGGCGGGAACACTGCTTTGTTTGTTATTCATGACTTGTAAAATTTGAAACACTCTTAAATTATACTTTATTGCTTATTGTAAGTTGTGTAATCTATGATGGCACATACCTTTTTTACTTAGGTCTTGGAATTGGCTGGTAACGCATCAAAGGACTTGAAGGTGAAGCGCATCACTCCTCGTCATCTCCAGTTGGCAATTCGTGGGGACGAAGAGCTCGACAGCTTGATCAAAGCAACCATTGCTGGTGGTGGTATGTTCACATTTAATTTATTATTTTAGAATTCCACTGATACATTTAATTTGCTTGGTCAGAATTTCAAATATCAGTTTCGTTATCTAGAGTGTAATTTTTTGCATTTTTCTTAGGTTATATGACAATAAATATAAATATTTCATGTTTTCTCAATCTAGCATGAATTAGCCCTACATATTGATTTTTGGGATCTAGTAAGCAAATTTATAATGTATTCCGCGACAACTTAGCATAAAATTAACTAGACATAATAAATATAAATACTAATCATATTATATTAACATTTACCTGTCAATACGTGGAAGGTTAAATAAGATCGGGATAGTTTGTAATTCAACACATGAACATGTTTTGTTTTATTCAAGCCATATATTTTCCACTACCGGCTTGCTAGGCCTGTCGTAGCTTCATATGTCTTATAATAAATTAAGACTAGGTCAGGCGCAACATCAAGTTTCAGGGTGCGTATTCATCACTGAAAGGGTAAATCCGCATTTTACCAATGGTAAATTTTTCGCCCAGACTGGGAATCAAACCAGGGAGCCTTAGCTCAATAGAGATACCACTACCGACTGAGCTAAGGTGTCTGACATTATTTTAAACCAGTTATAAAATAAAATTTATGTTATATTATAGCTCTTACATTTTATTTTGTAGTGTTCATTTGTGCTTTTTCTTTCATTATTATACATAATGTGCAAGAGTTTAGTTAATGTTACCTAACTAAAAGATCTTCAATCTGTATTTAATTAAGGGGACAAAGAAATATTATCTAAGATATGTTTATTTGGTTAAAATGCTGGTTGTTCGGTGGTGAAAGTTTTTCAGGAAATGTGAAATTTGACTGAATACATTGTGTAATATTGAGCTATTATTTTTTAATTTGGACTTAATGTAAATACTTAATACCTTTTCCTTTAATGCGCCAAATGGTGTCTATAGACAGGGAAAACCTGATAGTCAACGAATTTAAATAATTGACCAATTCTGCATCTAAACATCTGATAGATTTTGTTTCTTGTATTAAGAAAATACATTTCCAAGATATGGTAGTCAACATGAGAAGGTCGAATGGGGTTTGTTTTACCCATCTACGCAGGAAAGTTTTAGTGAATTTTTTCAAATTTCTTTTCATTTAAATTTTATAAGCGACCCCCTTTTTTCCTTTTTTATACAGAGGTTAATTGAAACCAGGGCTGAATGTTCAATATACACTTGATTAGATTTTTTCTCAATGTGCTGAGTAATATATTTTTAGGGGAAGGAAGTTGGGTCAAATATATTAAGAAACTTCTACTATATTTTTTAGCCAGTAAGCTAATCCCCCTTATAGTAGGAGCGCTCGCTAACTTTGCGTCTGGGCGGCTTTCAATTAGCTTGAAAGATTTGGTTCGAGTTGTATTGGCTCAAACTAAAATATAAATGGTTTCTCATGAATCTTGTCAGATAACATAAAAGTTTGATATTTATTACCACCAGGCTACATGGTTTATAGCGTATAGCACTCTTCTTGCAATAGACTAGACTGCCGATGACAGCGAGATGAGGGTTCAAATCCTGGTCAGGTGTACTGGGGTTTTTTTTCCTAAATTGTCTTCCCCTTTACCTCCATGCAAATGAAAAAGAAATTAATAGGGTTTTGTGAAGCATGTTACTTAAGACTTGTCCTCGAACATTATTTTGTCTTTAACGAAAGAAGCTTGGCCTTTATTTGTTTTATCTTTAATGATTGGCATTCTGAGCAAATTATATAGGCACTCATTCTGAGCAAATTATATAGGTACCCTAGAAATTAATATTTATATATGAGTAAAATATAAAATAATTGAATTATATTCTTGAGTCTCAGCTTTAAGTTGTAATATTTAAATCACTAGTCCATTAAAAATTTCCTAAATTATTTTTGTTTGCAAAGCTACATGAACAAGCACAAATAATAATTTTTTTTCTGGTATTAATAACTAACAATTAATATTTGCGTTTGTTTCAAATTGAAAAAGTGTAGGTCTACTTCACACTGCCATAAGTTACATTATTAAGAGTTATGTAAAACTTTGAAGGGGGATACACTTAATTCTCTGGAGCCTTAACTTAATGAAATCTAAGTTTTTCATAATTTATTTTTGGGGGGGTAGATTAACATAAAAAATCACAATTATTACTTCTACCCATGATACTTAAATTTTGATTTCAATAAATCAATTCTTTGTTTTCAACCTTGAAAAGTTTGCACATCAGGAATTATTATGCATGGATCTTACTAATGGGGTAGCCATGTGTGTTCTAAACTTGGGATGACTCGTTTATTTTGATATTGTTATTCATAAGAATCGAGGGTAGTGATTGAAATATCGAGTTAGACATTCACAAGCTTAAAATGTTTTGCACGTATTTATTGGCCTCTCCCTGTTTATGAATGGACTTAATAACTACACAAGAAAAACAAAAACAAATTTTAAGAGACGTCGTTTTATGTACATACAAACCCGAATAGGGGAAAAATAATTAAAATAATTAAATAAAGGGGAAAAAATTACACAGACCAAGTGCAATTATATGCAATTCTGATATAAACAGAGGTAGCTATCATATATCCCAACTCCAGTTACCTGTGTGTGGTTAGTGGGTTCTCTCCATCTCATCCTGTTTTTGTAGAGTTCACTCTCGCAGATAGTATCCTAATATTTTTCCTTGTTCTTTTACGTCTTTCTTCACTCTATCCATCATATCCATGGTATTTCAACCAGTCTCGTCCCTTTTATTTCCATTTTATAGTATTGTCTTGCTTTGCTTTCCGTCTGTTCATTCGTTGTAGATGTCCATACCACTTAAGTCAAGCTCTACTTAAGGTTTCTACCACACTCCTATTTGTTCTGGTATCCTTCCTTTTGGTCACGTTGCTTATCCTGTCTGTTTTAGTTCTTAATATTGATCCTATGAATTTTATTTCTGAGGCCTTGGATCAATTATCTCTTGGTGATGGTACATGTTTTAAGGTTGTACGTACCTATAGGAATGTAAAATGTCTTGAAGTGTGTCAACTTAGCCCTGTGCGGTACTTAAATATTCCTGCAGGTTCTTCACTTTGTTAGGTAGCTAAATGAGGAATAAAATATCTGTATCACACAATAACCACTCAAATAGTTCTTCAGTAACAAATTTTATATATAAAAAAAGATTGTTGAAGAACTGCATTGGTCAACTTTTATGTTTGAAAATGAACCACGAGTAAAATTAAGTGATAATTCTACCAAATTAGTTCCAAAGAAGTTTTCATCCAGTGGCTATGACAGGTGCTCACAAAGTGATTCACAACAAAGTAGTAGACACTAGAGGACAAAGTGGTGAACAACCAACTCCTGGACGCCCAGAGATGACGTGGACCAAATGAATGACACGAGCTGGACCATTTGGAAACAATTATTTGGGGGATGGGGTGGGTCAAATGGCCGACATGACTTGAATCACCTGTTAGACAACCTCACATATAGGAGTACAACGTCACAAGACTAACAACTGCTAGAAAAAACTGATATGGGTCCAATTAAGGGTGTCCTAAATGACACAGTTATACGATACTGAGGCCCAATTTTGCAATGTAATGTTATTCTATTCGTTAGGGTTTAACACGAGGTTAAGTGATAACGACCAGTATTTTTGATTTTAAAATGTTAGGTTAGAGCTAGAGCCCTTGTTAGTTAAGGTGCTCGTAAAGTTAACGCGAGGTCTACCTTCTGGTTAGCATTTTAATGTCCACATTAATTTCAAAACATTCCACCATATTGTTTTATGGCAATTATTATTATTCAAGTGAAGTTACATTATTATCTTTAAAAACTTTGGACTGTTATTTATGAATTCTCTCGGTTTTAATATTGTCCGCCTGTAATTAAATAGCTGTTTCACCAACTATTACTTAGCACAGATTTGCAGTGTTATAAGTCTAACTTTCAAGAAAATTTCTATATGCCTCTTTGGTTTACATGGTACAGCATCGACCTACCGTTTAAGTGACTCGTGTTCAATCCCGATCACATCAATTTTTTTAAATAAGAAATCACTCCCAGTTTAACACCGAGATGATAATAAAATAATTGTGTGGAATCTAACGTAGTTGTTTAATTTGGGATGCCAATGTTTCTTTTGGGCAAGTTTTCATTGGGTGATTGTAAGTCACCCTATGACGCGGGACAGAGGTTTTTAATTCCTGATACTGACTTTTATCATAACTATTTTGGTTTAGCCCTACAGACTCTTCTTTCTTAATCAAAATATGTAAATTCTTTTCAATTGTTTCACTTCCTTATTTGAAGTGGTCATTTCTTTAAAATAGTTGATAGTAGTTTACAATAGCTGTAGGCCTACCTATGTCTTATAAGTTATTATGTGTAGGCCTGAATGGCTAATATGAGACATGTTTTTTTTCTTCACTTTCTCCCCTCCAATACACGCTCATGGTTAATTAAGAGTGGTTTTTATTTTAATTTTAAATTGTGTGTTTAAAATTTGACTGACTCTACTGTTAAAATATTTAATTATGTTGAAGTTTATTAAATAGCGTTAAAATACGCGCCTGTTTAAGATAAACAGTGTAGGTATACCCATCTTTATTTGCATAGAAAAATTCATTATATATTATAAACTTATATGTATGAATATGATTATTGAATAACATGACGTGTTATAAACAACAACATAAACATGTATTATACTTTAATCTGTTTTCCTAACATATAACTTCACATACATTTGAATAGTTACTTACAATCTATTGGTTCAAATTAAGCCAATCAAAGGCTTTGTAACAAATCTAGTGTTCAGAGAAGCTTAATTAGTATGGTAAAACGCACCGCCAAGTTTAACCAACGGTTAGACTTTATGAACGGTTAAGTTACAAGGACTTTAACATGACATTGTAAGATTGGGCCGGGTGACCTGGCGGTCCAGGGCTAAGGTCTCAGACTTCTATGCTGGCGGCCGGGGTTCAATCCTCGGTCCCGGCAAATATTTATGTCATTACCTAACCCTTCCTTCACCTCTGACAAGACATCTTGTGAATGTGAGGAATGCCAGGCCTCCACCGTGGTTCGGATCCCACGTTAAACTGTAGGTCCTCCATTACATCTCACAATCACCCTACCATTACACATTAGCGTAAGTGCGTATAACCCGAACGGGTAGTAAGACGCGGTGCTAATAATAATAATAATAATAAGATTGGGCCTAAATATATTATTGTCCCAGTATATACAGTATATGTAAATCATTTTATAATGTAATAGTTACATCAGGGTGTAAAGTCTATCCTCATCTTAAATGGAATGATTGTTTTGCAGGTGCCTCCAAATTTTTACAACTTAATTAAAAAAAGTAATTTTAAATCACTGTAAATATAATTGCCATTTAGATCAGACAAAATGTTACACATTTCTTTGTGCTTTAGCTGACCTTGAAAGAAAACTTCTTTGTGGAGAGTAATATCAAGAGGACTATTTTCTCAACCCATCACAACCCATCTCAACCTTACACTTATACATTTTTGTTGGGTCTGATAAGTGAAAAATACATCATTAATGACCTTACAAAAAATATTACATATTAAATAATCCAAATTAATTCCATGACGCTGGCTGCAACATTCAGAAACACTGAGGGCTGTGTTCACATATTTGAAAAACCTGTTTATTTATACTAATAGATAAGAGATGAGGGTAGAATTTAGAGAAAATATATTTGCATTTATGTGAAGAAAGTGGAAAACCAATAGGGGTGTGTGGGATTCCCACGGGAAAAATATTTCCGTTCTCGTCCCGATTGTTGGGAAACACATTCTGTAATCCCAAAAAAGTTAGGGAATTGCTTTTTTTACATTTTTAATTTACTTTTAAATTTTCTTTTCATGTTTTCATAATTTTTAAAATATATATATATATATGTGTGTGTGTGTCAACCTATTCTAGATGTAAATTTGTATATATGTGTTTCATAAATGTTTATAGTTTAAGTAGTCACATTCATAGCAAAAGTATTAAAAATTGCTTAAATTTTCAACTTTATTTATATTTGTTTAAATTTCCTCTATTTGGGCCTAGGTATTTAGTTAACTACAATTAAATATTGTCAGTGTTTTAAGGCATATAATATTAGCAAATTTAGAAATAATTGGTTTTACATTTTTAATTCCCGTTATCTTCTCGAAGTAAGGGATTCTAAAATTCCTGATCTCGTCTCGATGTTTGAGCCTCGTTCCCGATCTAGTCTCAAACCAAAAAAATCTGATCTTGCACACCCCTAAAAACCAATGAGTGAAAAACACCCTGGGTAGCCTGTATTGGATACCCAACACTTGCTAACTATACCAAGCTTGGTTGACGCCTTAGCCTACTTGCTTACTAATGTGAGTATTTGGAGTTAAATCTGTCTATTTGGTGTAAAATAGTTCAACACACTAATATTTCTTCGTCATTTTGTAAATTTTTACAGACAAACTTAACTTTATATTTATTAGTGTCTGACCAAACCTTCGGTTTGGGCTTTGGCCAAAATTAGACCGAAGGTTTCGCTGAAGCCGAAGGTTCATTTAACTTATCTTACCTAATGTACACTCGAGAGTACGATGCAGGAGCGGTCACATAACAAGTGACAACTGAAAAGTCACCATGGTAGACTAATCAGTTGTTAGTAGTGGCGACACATGGTCCATGTGTACTAGAGTCTCCTTTCCCCTCAAACCAGGGCTAATGTAATTAATTATTATATACATAAAAGATAACTGATAAGTTTTTGTACAGAACTGGATGGCGATAAAAAATAATTTAGTTCTTTTTTTTCAAAGCCAAATATTAAGAGGAAGAAGTGATTGATATTTTTGTCATACTTTTATTTTGTATTATGATTTCAGAAACGTATTCTACTTTACTTTATCAATAATAAAAAATGTGACTTGTTATTTAAATAAACACTATCTTAAATTTAAAATGCAACCGAAATTGTATTAAACTTAATAATAGGGATTTTTCACAATATATGCAATTTCTTTGGCCGAAAGCGAACAAGAAAACAAAGTTTGGCTTCAGTTTGGGCCAAAGAAATGATCTTTGGTCGGGCGCTAATATCTATTAAAACTTGAAATTTTACAACAATAGTGTGCCAAATTTGTAACCTGCATTAAGTGACAGTAAAAAAGAATTCTTTTACAAAGAGATAATTTCATTATTCAGCTTATATATTTAGTGCTAGGCCTACTTATCTTAATAGACATGAAGGGTTTTAAGGATTCCCCTTATTGTTCAACCAAGGATATATGGGGAATAGGTCCACGGTTTCATCTTTATATTTAAGAAAATTACCAAAATTAACCTGAGGGAAAAGTTACATTAGACCTCATGAAAACTGGTGTGAGTTCGTGGTTGTTACAAATCTTGAACAAAATACTCAACATAGTTATTTTAATTGGCTAATTTCAATAAGGGTTGCTAAAAGTTGATGAAAGCGTAGTTTTGTCAATGGCTAGTTTTGGGGTATTTTACTAAACATTAGTAAATGTATTATTTTGAATTGATTGTCCGTCAAATTGGGATCCCTGTTAGTTGGCTAACCTGTATATTCAAATGTATATTCAAAATGTGTGCACTTGTTTTTAATCTATTATTTCAAGAAAGCTAATTATATATAATTATATATAATTTTTTTGTGTGGCTTAAGTCTCTGGGAAAGTAAAGGCATGATTGCAATTTCTTTTTTAAGCTCTGTATTTTACTCTCTTTTTGGGCTATACACCTATATATTAATTATGCTGATAAGACGAGGAAAGTTGAATCTGGAGGAAGTGTAACTGCATTTGTGTGTATAGAAAGGGTGGGAAGCCACTTTGGAAAAAAAAACCTTCACACCTGATCTTGACCTATTGTGAGTTTAGAATGTAGCCACCTAAGCGTGGTGCACACTTTTTTTTATTTTTCTGTTTCTCTTGGACGGTTAGTATATTCTTCTACATTACCCTCTTTTTGTTGGGTTTACTGAGGATGGTTTTCCTAAATGGTTACCATGTGCCTCCACTCAAATGAGGATACACTTCTTCTAAAATTAACATTCCTTCTTTAATCCAGATGCGTATTAACTGAGACACAGATGACCACAAAAGTACAGTTAGCACAACATTTTACAATCTTACACTAACAAGTAACACTTTTCAATAATTTTATATTGTTAAAAGTTTCAAGTTACCTGGCAGTCTTGGCGTAAGGTGTCGGGCATCTGAGTTGGTGTCCAGGGTTCCATCCTTGGTACCGGCACAGATTTATCTGATTTCCAAACCCTTCCTTCACCTCTGACAAGACATCTTGTGAGTGTGGGGAATGCCAGGCCTCCCCCGTGGTTCGAATCCCACGTTAAACTGTAGGTCCCCCATTTCATCTCACAATCATCCTACCATTACACATTAGCGTGTGTAAAACTTGTACGGGTAGTAAGACACGATGATGATGATAAAAGTTTCAAAATAGCTGTGTTGAAAGTGAGGGTGGAGAAATGCCAGTTAGTATATACTAATATTATTTTTACAACCTGTTCAGGTTACACACATACATGATAGTTACTCTAATAAGGTAGGAATGAGGAAGAAAGCATTTTGCATGGATGGAGGGTGGGAAAACATTGCCAATTTGTCTAAATTAGATCCCAACTTGGTTTCTGGATTGTATTTCACCCTGTTGATTCCTCAAGAATAATTTCACAGCTTATAACAATATATGTTTGCCCCTTTTTTCTCAGATACTAACTTATATTGAATAATAACAAAGCTATTATGTTTTGAAGAGTGCAGCATGTAGGTAAATACTAAAATCAAAAACATTTTGGTTTATTTAAGTTTTAACACGTATAGTTGGACCTCAACTTTTAAGGGGCTAATACAATCCAGGGTGTTGGAGCCACAATTTTTAAGGGGGTCCAGAACATCCTGATCCCCACCTTTCTGCACCCATGTTGACTACTTTGTTCATCTTGGTGTTTGTCAAGTAGTTAGTCCTCTCATGCCGGCCACGTGGCTGTCTCACTTTGTTCTCTTAGATGAAACTTTACTAGCAACTGGTCCACATCGTGTAGGCCGCTTGGTTCACGTCGTTTCTAGGTGTCTAGCAGTTGGTCCGCCTACAAATTTGTTCCTTGTCGGCCAATTTGTTGTCTAGCAGTTTGTATGGTGCAAATTTAATTTTTCTTTCACAAAAATAAGTCAAACTATTGTTGAATCTACTTGGGAAATTCTTACTAGCGCAATGAAAAGATCACGGTGCCCTAATGATAGACAAAACAACTGACATAAGTGTAACTAGGTGAATTGGTGGGTGTAATGTCTTGTATTTTTAAATAGCGAGAAAGAAACTGATTGTGTAAGTTGGTTTGAAGCGGAGATAGAGCAATTGTAGAAAATCTCTCAAGCATTGTGAATACTGCATTTTAAGAGGATGGCATTTCTGGGGCGTTTCATATTTTCGTAAAAAAAAATCACAGAATTTTTTGTGTCAAGATCAGGATTTCAATTATATTGGTGGCAGCCCTGAATATATTAAATATTCTCATAGTTAGAATATTTTTTGCCGATGGTTTTAAAAATGCTTGAAAAAAAGGTGCTTATTTATAAAAAATAAATGGTTCTTATTTATATTAAATTACACATCAAAATCATTAGAAAATGTTTTATTGTAAAACTATTTGTATTTTTTTTTCTAATTTTATAAATCACATTATTACTCAACACACAATTCATTTACTTAAGATTTGTTCACATGAATATTAATTTCTGTACATAACAGCTTAAACGGCAGTAATTTAATATAAATTAAATATTTTAGGTGTTATTATTTTTATTGGTGAAGCCAGATTTTTTTTCAAATCCAAATTTTGAAGCTTTGCACATTCTTATTTAACAAGAATTATTAGAAATAAGATTAAAAAAAAAGAAAGTAATAGTAATTTTCTCACCTTCTAAAATCAATTATTTGGTAACTCGATAGGATATTATAGAATTTAAAAATAAAATAATAGGTTATAATTCTTTGAAACTCGCCCACCTCTGGCTCACTGTAGCAGATTACACTATGCCTCTATATCTTATAGGCTGCACCATAGTGTAACCTGTCATGGTGAGCTTGCTCTCTTGCCTAGTAAACCGAGTCTATTGTCCAGTATTTGTTTGATCAAATGGGTAATTAATACAGAATTGAAAGAAACTGCCTCTAATGATTATTTAAAATGTGCTAATATGTGTTTTAACATTTTGTTTCCAGGTGTTATCCCGCACATCCACAAGTCGCTTATTGGAAAGAAGGGGTCTCAAAAACCAGCATAAATGTGGCGTCATTCTCTTTGTTTCTTTACATGCACAGTTTACGATGCAAGAAGACAATTTTCTTGTGAAAGAAAGACATTTAGTTGTTTACGAATAGTTGGTAAGAGACAGCATGCTTGGAAGGACTTTAAAAAAATTATGTGTCGTTGGGGTTATTTTTCATGCCGATGAAGTGTTTTGTTTTTAATTTACAGCTAGAGTCTCCCTAACATTCATTTTAGTAATAAAATATGAGATTTACTACATTGCACTACATTCGGTGTCTTGTCCATGTTCCATCTTGGTGTGAATGTAAAATTAATATGAATATCCAATAGGTATATAAACAAATACTTCAACAAGGCAAGAGTTTATCTTTTTTTACAAAAATAATATAAAATTGAGCTTAGTAAACATGAACATATTTTGCTCTGAAAACATTAGGCGAAAATGTAGCACTAATAAAAGAAATGATAGGAAGGACTTTTAGAAAATACAAATAGATGTTTTTTGGTGTCAGCATTGATAAGAATCTTCCTCTATTTTTTACCAGTATTGATACTCTAAAGTGACAGATGATGTATTAATATATATGTTATATTTTGTAACTGTCAAAATGAGCATTTGATTTTATCTTAAATCAAGTGGATTTCCTTAACATGTGGATAGCAAAAAATGCTCACAGATTTAGTGTTTGAATCAGTATAAATCTAATTTTTTTATATCATATATTGAGAAACCATGGGTTTAAGTTTTATATAAATAGGTTTATTTTTGAACTGGTAATATATTGCTGTTCTGACTTGCCCAGCTGTCTGTCGAGTATGAATGTACTATAATCAGGCTATCTTCCTGTTAAAAGGTCAAGTATATCACCAGAGGGTCCAAGTACCCTGGAATATTAAGAGCTTGAAAAGTTTTTAGGGGTGTTCGAAGTCCACTTTTTCAATTTGAAGTGAAGTCAAAGTGAATAGTATGAAATATTTCCCAAGATGAAAACAGTTTAAATATTAAAATAAGTTATATGTTGGAAAAAATATATTTTTTGCATAACTAAATAACTCTAGGTATTAAATAAATATAATTTACAAAATGTAATATTGCAAAAATAAACATATTTTGTCCTAAGATGATGAATGGAATTATCACAATATGTAATTTAATTATTTCAGATTTTTTTTCGTATGAACATAAATTTGTGATACAAAATCACAATAATTGTATTGGTGAAGATGTTGAATAGGCAGTCATACACAGACGTTCTTTCCCGCTAGAAAGTCATATGGGAAAGAATGTGTTAGTGAGTGTTGCCATGCACCATGATTGAGTGCGGAAAGATTTGTGACGCTCTTTCCTGTGGAGTGGTGTTTCCTCTATCATTGAGGTTGCACTAATCAATGTTACAACTGTGCTTACTTTATACTGTACTTAAAAGCGTATGAGCTGTATGAAACACGACTTACGTTCCTCGTGCTAACAAAGAGTTTTTAAACATAACTACAGATGATTTATACACCTATCATTATGGAAAGTGAAGTATAAAAAGTATGTGAATAGTAATTTAAAAAAAATTGTAAGAGTTCTACCGCAAAGTGGACCCAGAAGCAGATTGAGATTTTACTGAAAAAATATTAGTTGATAGGGTATCTTTTCAAAAAGAGCTTTAAAAATATGACAATGCTTTTTCTTTCAGCCAATCAGTTCTTTTGCCATAAACATAGTATTTTTCCGTTGCTTTTAATAGCAGTCAATCCAATAACAGCACATGTACCAATGCATATTTTTTGTTTTCTCTCACCCTTGCTATTAATCACTTCACCTTATCCTGGACATAACCATGAGAAACTCCACGGGATAAGATAATTTATACAGGGTGTCTACCATTTGGGAAAATCAGGGAAAACTGGAATTAGCCAGGAATTTGAAGTGATCGGGGAAAAATGGGAATAAGTTGTTTTACTCAAAATATGAAAAATAATAATCATTAAATCAGTAAATAATAATGTTATCCAAACTGTAGTTTTTGTAGGTGTGTCATATAGTTTATAATTCCTAGTAAACAATGTTAAAACAAATTTCAAAATATGTTTATTTAAATTTTAAAACTTATTATTAATAAAAAAGATTAGTAGAAAAATGAGGTGGGAGGGGGGGAGTTAGAAGGATGTGACATACTCTTTAGTCGGGAATTTCAGGAAATGATCAGGGAAAAAGTCGGGAATTTGATTGGTCAAGTTGAGTAGACACCATGTTATACTACACAGTGCCATCTCAAAGGACATGATATATGACAATTTTGTCCA
This sequence comes from Timema californicum, assembly GCA_902141385.1. Classification (NCBI taxonomy): domain Eukaryota; kingdom Metazoa; phylum Arthropoda; class Insecta; order Phasmatodea; family Timematidae; genus Timema; species Timema californicum. The sequence continues at coordinate 41,544 of CABFOW010003137.1, read as the reverse complement.
TCTTTCCCTTGTTAATAAAACATGCACTGCTATTTTGTGTGAGGTATTCGTCCCATTCTTTTTCGCAGAAAGAATGGGTGTGTATGGCTGCTTATTCAACATTTGCGAACCTGACAAATATTGAAAGTAAAGTCTTGAGGTTTTCAAAGCCTTCGTGCATCCCTGGAATTTTTAACTCTGGGACAAAACAGAATTTTATATTGTTCATTAATAAGTTAAAGGGTGGATTTGTCCCTGGAAAAGTTGGGAATAATTTTAAGCAAACAAAATTTTCATGTGTATTTGTAATTGTTTTAAAAATACAAAGCAAAAGTGCTTACATAGCTCACTGTAAACATGTGTTTTATCTTCAATCATTCATAATTTTTATGAAGAGCACAAACAAAACTGTCTTAACGAATCTTGTTTCATGGATTTAATAGAAAACTGAAAATAACAAAATTGTTGGTTTAGCCCTGCATGAATAAAATTTCAATGCGTTTTTTTTGAATGGAAAACCTAGAAAAGTCAGGAGTTTTAAATTGTACCAACTCTAAGTTTGGACAATTTAAGCCTTATTTTAATCCATGAACATTTATTTGAAAGCACCTTTTTTATTTATTTTTTATTCATGTTTTATTGTCTGTCTAGGAAAAAGTTATATTTCAAAATAAAAAAAATTGTTGAAGGGTATGGGGATTACATTGTTTTAAAACTAATTTACGTACAAACTTTCGAGAAGCAGAACTTAGGTGGACACAGTACATTTATTAATTACTTGTCTAAAGTTAAAATAGAAAATGGAAATATATCGCAAACATTATTTTTTGTTAATTCAATTTGGCTTTGATATTGCATCCTAATTTGTCATTATTGAACTAAAAATACTTGTTGCTTTCAAAGTTAAAATGTGTATACAATAGTTTTTGTTGCCATCAGTAAAATATTTCTTTTATGTGATATTTCTGCTAGTTATTATAAATCACATTGATTTTATGTTTATTTTGCCATAAGTTGGCACAATTTTAAATGTACATTAGCACTTTTGTTTTCTTGAATCCTAAACTAAGGTACTAGACAGGACGGTCGGCTCGGGATTGGTAACAATTTTATGTTGAAATGTGAATGCATTTTGTTTAGTACTAGAAATAAAGAAGTGTTATAGTTTAAGGGAAAAAAAGTATAAAATTATCTGTTTAGCTATAATTCATATTGGAGATCTTTATATAAAACATTGTTTACATGTTCATTAGATTTAAGTAGAGTTTCATTCATGACAATTTACATTAAGTGTTAAAAAAAAGATGATTTTTTAAGTATTACATATGTAGAAAAATATATTCATTTCATAATAAAAAACTATTTGCAATTTCTATTAAAAATTAAAATGTTTGAAATGAAGTGCCTTAAGCATGTTATAATAAAATTACCTTCAATAGATATAACAGAATTTTAGAAAGAAGCACAAATAAAATAAAACACCTAAGCACATGTTAGGGTTTGGAATATATTAAATATTCTCACTGCCAAATCTAAGTTTGAAAATGTTTTGTAATGTATTGTATGTAAATAGTTGGTTCACAGCTGATAACTTAAGTTCTTCTCACAACACACGATTCAATTCAGATGAATTAGGTATTGTAATGTACATAACAGCTCAGAGTGGCAATAATCAAACAAATGAGTATTTTAGCTTTCAGTATTTATTGTCCAAGCAGGAATTTTTCTTCGAAATAATATTTTTTAATCCTCGCCACACAATATTTCTTCTGGAAGTATAAATATTGAAGTGTGTTACCACTGCTATGTTTCATTTGTATTTAAAATTAAAGGCAGCACAATTAAAGGGAACGAACACAATATAACTTTTACACTTAAAATAAAGGAACACAGTTCACACTTTACACTGCTGCCACTGGACAGAGTTAAAAGGCTTACTCTAGAAGAGAATTGTGAGCGATATGTTTGTGTTTCTTAGCAGTGCGTCATACTACTTGTTCAGGTTATAAGCATACATTATTCCTGATTATCGCACACATCCATATAACATACTATTCATGTCATGTTATAAACACGCTGGTGGTACCTTGCAGCAAGGAAGAGGAGCAAAGCCGGGAAACACTTAAATAAGCGACTTTTGCATTTTGCATACTATATAATAAAGGTTGCATTTAATTAATTTATAGTTTACATGAATACAATAGTTTTGTAATTTATTGCATAATTTGAACTAATAATTACTAATAAACACAACTTATACAGATTCTGCACTTCCATTTTTTCCATTGCATTGTATTACTTCCCGTGCAGGCTTTAAGCTTATATGGTAATTACCATAGTGTGATAGAGATGAGGATAGAAGCATTTTAGGAGTAATTACTAGAGATGGGTGAAACGGGGATTAATACCAGTGATGTTTCACTGTGACCTGTATTCACAGTGTGTTGATGGACCGATATTTTTTCACTTTCCAACCACGGTCAAAGCTAGTATTCAGCTGCTGTTCTAGTAGATGAGTACTATTGAGTATGCAATATTTATGAGTATTGAGTACTGGGTATCTAGTATTTACTCAAATAGTCCTACGAGTATCAGTTGGAAGGAAACTACCGGTAATCACTCGGGGTGTTTGGTGGCTTGCAATGGAATTCGATGCTTAAAGGCCTAACATGAACTCTTCCTATCTCCACTGATATTAACAATTGACATACAGCTACCTAATCTTTCAAGGTTTCATCTGGGTTTCATGTTGCCTGACTAATGTACAGTCAATACAAAAGTATGTGTTTGAAGATGTTTCATACAGTTTGTAAAAAGAGAAAGCAAAAAATTTAATATTTTATAGTAAGATTTTATGTAATTTGGGCAAAATTAGTGGTCCAACAAACATTATGTTAAACTTGAATACCAATATTAAAACTTATTTGACTTACTATGATAAACTCTTGTAATTATGTAATTTATTTAGTGATCTGTGTTACAATTAAAATTTATGTGACAGTAAAAAGGAAATGTTTGAAATACAGGTCATATATTATATTATTGTAGTGTTATTTTATTTTAAATATCGTACATCTAATAATCGATGAACTATACATATATAAGAAGCAAACAACTTTAGATTAGACTGTGGGAGGATTAGGATCATCAACACCTAGTAAATATTAAGGCTTATTTATGTATACTCTATTTTGTTACTTATTTCAATTTATAATTTGCGATTTTGGGAATAGGATCACCGAAAAAAAGAAATTTGCTTTGTAAGCAAGCTTTTCGATTTTGTTCTTAACAAATATTTTGTATTTTTACGTGGCAATCTGAATCCGTTTTTGAAAAATGAGCTCTACGAGATAAAAGTGTTTTAAATAGAAATAACATGTAAAACATGCCGAAGGTCGATTCTCAATTAGCTGGTAGGAAATAAAAAATAAAAGAATAATAAGGGCTGCGAAGCAAGTGTTTACTCGAGTGCCTAGAAGAAACATTACTAGCTCTGTAGCTCGAGTAACTTCCATCTGATGCGAGTATGAAGTATCTCCGATCACTGATATCTCAATAACTGATACGTTTGTAATTGAGTCACTGGGATCATATGGTACGGTGAAAAAAAATCAGTTGGTTATTTATCGCCCATCTCTAGTAATTAATCATATTTGCTTGGAAAGAGTATTGAAAACCATTTAGGAAAAATTGCTCTCAGTACACCTGACTGGGATTTCCCCCCTCCCTCCCTCTTGAGACTATTTTATGTACTAATTGTAATTACTAAGGACCATATTTTTTCTTTTTCTATAATTGTTAAGTAGAGCTAGTGAGCTATATGTTATTTAAAGTACAAAATGTTAATTTTATCGTGCTTATAATTGCCTATATTGGCTTTGGCCGATTTTATGAATAAGTGTCCTATTTCAGTTTGACCTCTCCTTTTTTGTGCGATATGAATTGTTTGCTGAAAGAAATTAACACATGATAAATAGCTTTTAATAAGTGTAAATTTGAGAGAGGGCCCTAGCAGGAAATAGAATGTCTAAAATGGCAAATTTGAATATATTTTTTTCTCCTTGACATGGTGAAGTAGAACTCTGAATGTTTTTTTCATAATTTGCAAAGCTAACTGTAAATATAATCCATTTCTCACTGAGACTCTAGAAAATTATCTTATAACTAACAGTATGTGATCAGTTTCGCTGGTCGAATGGGCCAAAATGTCTCACTTGCAGTAGATTGGATTACTGTAGACGGACAAATCGAGGTTTGAATTTGTCTAGAGCACTTTAGGTGGGAGAAAAGACCAGTTATTTTGCAATTTCTAAGGCTAAACCTTTTTTATTTTGGCCAAAATAAATAAAATATTGCTACAGTAAAAACATAAAATTTAATTTCCTTCATATGGTGGGTGACCTCAAAAGTTATTGAATATCTATCGAGGGTTTCCTGGAATTTAATGACACTTTTTCTGTTCATTTAAAACGTTTTGTAAGATAATGTCACCATGCTCATCACATTCAAGAACTGTTGATATTAATATGCGGAGAAAATTAAACTCTACGTTTGTACTGGGCAATATTTTATTTCATCCAAAAAAGTTTTGTCGTAAAAACTGCAACAACACTGGCCTTATCTCACTATCTCTTCCAGTGGCGTGCGGTGACTTTTCTCAAAGAGGACTAGGTTTGAAGACACCTTTCATTATGGGGTTAAAGAGGAATACTCTCTATATAATGTACAATAATGTTAACTTAGCAAATACTTTTACAGGTCATAGGGTAGGCAAATTATCTCCCTCCAACCGATTCACAATATTTAGACATGGAATAAACAAACAAATACATAAATAAATAAAAAACTCGGAAAAAAATAAACACATAAATAATTACGTGTATAGTCTTTCATTTTTGTTTTAGCAGAAATGTCTGGAGTTGGCCTACTTTTCATTATTACTTGCTGCTTTTCTTCCAAAGACCCGCCTCGGTGGCGTAGTTGGCTAACGCGCATGTCGTGTTGAGCTCGACTGCTGAGGACGGGGAGATCGAGGTTCGAATCTCGGTCGGGTGAACTGGGGGTGGTTTTTCCTAAATGGTTTTCCACTCTCCCTCCACGCAAATGCGGGTTCACTTCCTCTAATTCAACCTTCCCAATTCCTAATCCATTAGAGTAATTAGTACTTAAAGCGTATAACCCGAACGGGTAGCAAGACGCGGTGCTAAATATATATTATTATATTCTTTAAAAGTGAGGGCTTCAAACAAAAGTGCGAATAATCGGTCGAGAGCACAGCATTGAGAAAGGTGATCGGCACTGCTACATCCCAGTGAACTACCTTCACTAACCCTGCTACTTGTCTCAGGTCCCTTCCCCAAGCTTTGTTGTGAGGGAACAGTTTTCAAATCCGAGTCCCCCTCCATATTTCACACTTTCAAACACTGTCAAACTAAATTGACAATCGGACACTTTAACACTTCACAAGATCTCTTTCATCAATGGGAACAATTACATAAGCTTAACAACCACAACACTACCACTTATAAGAAGCAAACCCAAATTACATTTACCTGTGACAGAACGCCAAGTGTTAGCATATCTCTTATTATAGAGACGGACTAGGCTGGTTTCACATAGTCCTTTCCCCGGTAAGAGCCGATAAGACTCGAGCGCTTCCGATGTTAGTTGGGAGAGGGGAAGGGGTCCGCGCAAGTAGCGGGAATATCATTGAGTATTGTGACAGCACTTCTGATGTTAGTGTGTTGTCATTGTAGAGAGGGAAGGGGGTGTGGGGGCAGCACACAAATAGCTAGAATATCGTTGAGTATTGTGACGCAAATTGAGACTCAGATAGATTTTATTTTATGCTTTTAATTCTCGTTAAAATTTAACTCAAAATAAATAAACTAGAAATGTCTGGGGACTAGCCTAGTCCTACTAGTCCATTGACGGCACGCCACTGATCTCTTCCATCCCACCTTAAGGTGTTTTCTAATATATTGTTTTTCACTCTCGTTCCACACAAATGTAGATACACGACCTCTATAATAGTACATGTGTATAACTTGAACAAGTGGTGCTAAAAACAGCTCAATATGAATTTTCTGTAGGTAGTAAAATCAATTTTACACTGCCTATTATCTGATTTTTTTTTTACTCAGCCTATTCTAAAGCCTAATCCCTATATCTTTATACCTATTCTGGTGCCTGGTTTCTATATGTTTGACCCCTATTTGACTGCTTATTTTAAACATTTTTGGTGCCTAAGAATCCACCACCTACTAATTGTGCTGATGGGTTAAGGATGAGGAAGGTTAAATTTTGAGGTAATATACTCACATTTGTATGGAAACCATTTTGTTAAAACCATCTGACCAGAATTTGAACCCTGATCTCTCATCGATAGTCTATTAAATTGTAAGAGTGACGCCTAAGACCAGTAGTACCCCCAAAATTATTGGTGTATAATGTGAATTAAACATATTCTATAATCTACATCTAGGAGTATACTTAAAATGGTTTTAGTGTAAAGTGCTAGTATCAGGACCTGATGTCCATGGGTTCAAACCCAGCCGGGATTGACGGATTTTTCTTGAGTGATAGAAATCTGTAGCACAACATCCTTCTAAGGGGAAGTAAAGCTGTCAGTCCCGTGTCAACTGTGGCATGTTAAAAAACCATAGAAGGTATGTGAAAATACCTTTTCCCCGTAAAATTGGTTGGTTGTTTACTTTTGTGCTTAGAAATTCTCTTGTGTTGGTATAATCACTTGGTTCAGAAAATGCACATTGAGTACCATAAATAAAAATTGTACATCCTGATCACATGTCCTTATATCGGAATCTCATGGAGATAACACAAATCTGCCCCTGATAATTCATTGGGTATCATTAAATAAGTTAATTTTGATGTCCTCTCCTAAGATGTATATCCAGGTAGAATACCACTGCCTTAGACCATGTGACCACTGAAGCGGTTTATGTTTATTCCTACCCCTCTTTCCTGTAGCTTCCTCCAAACATGCGTAGTCCATCTCGTAGCAAGGAAAACCAAGGTGGGATATCTGTTCTCACAACACAAGTAACTTGTGACAGGTTGTTTTTCAGACACTTTCATTTTTCCGATCTTACTCTTTATCAGAGGTGTACAAAGTCCAAGTTTTCAATTCAAAGCAAACTCAAAATAGATATGAAGTATTCTCAAGCTGAATCAAAGTTTATTTTTTAATTGTATTATACTTGGATTATGCTTACATAATTTTATAACACTATGCACCTAATCACTTAGAGATTATTTTTTTTGCACAATCGTTTGTAATATTTCATTTTAAGATATTAAATCAAGTTATCACAATATGCAACAGCTTCCCCCCCTCCCAGTGGCCGAATGATCCAAAGTAGGGGCTCCCAATCCTATGCCTGCAGGCACCCGCCAACCCTTTAGTTTGTGTTTGGCACTTTCAGACCACAACTGATGTGTTTGATTAAAATTAATCAGCCGTCGCTCCCGACAAAAATCTATCTGTAGGCTACTAATGTATCTCCAGGTATGTTTTCAAGAAGTTGGAAACTGAAAGTTCACCCATGCTCCTTCTCATTCCTCTTTCTTTACGATTCATTTGCCACATTTACTCGAAACTACCATTCTAATAGTTTAGAGCTGAAATGTTTTGCTCTTAAGGACCTACCACTCTCCACCATTCTCCCCACAATTATAATTCCTATTTCCTTTGTCATTATTTTGTCTAGGTCTACCCAACTTTGTTTCCTGATAAATACCGCCTTCCTGCATAAATTTGCCTTTAAAAATTAAATGGTCCCCTCCATGCACTACTGTTGGTCTGAAATGTGCTCTATGGTATGACAAGGTTGGGAACCTCTGGTCAAAGGCCTCACTCTCATATAAGATTCTCCTGATGGCGAGAAAGGTTTGGGGGTTACTGAGGATAGTTTTTTCATAAATGGTTTCCCACACGAATGCAGGTAGGCTCCCTCTAAAATACTTAATTCCTGATCCCTCTCTCATTAGAGTAATTATATATGCATACAACTTTAAATAGGTAGTAAGAGTGATGAAAAAAACTGGATTTTTTTTATATTACTCAATTTGTAACAGTTCAGAATGGCAGTAATGCCATATTTTAGTTGTCAACATTTTTATTGGCAAAGCTTTCTAATGGTCAAAGTGAAGTCGTTTCGCACATCCCTCTCTATTCCGCTGATTTCTTTAACAATTAAAGACGGTATATATTTGAGTAAGAATGGTAATTGTGGGAGTTTCAGGTTCAAATCTAGGCCAGCTGTCCCTTTTTTTATTATCTTCAGATGGTTTATGTGCTCTCATTGTGGGTATATTTCCTGTCATTGGGAATCCTTTCTTATTGTGAGACCTTTACCAAAGAAGGTTAGTGTACTAGTTTATTGATCACCAATATTATTTCATTTTGTGTTTTTGTTATTTATATCTTATATAATTAACTCAGGAGTAAGTAAAATGTTTTTATTTTAAATAATTACAAAATTAAAACACTGTTAATGGGTTTGATATGGTAGGTACTCTGATATTAAGAAAATATAAACACCTATGAAAATTCTTACAAGGGTGCCAAGAGATTCTAATCCCCTTCACAAGGGTGTTGCGAGCCTCGATGAATAGGCAACAAACAAATTTTATATTTTGAACCTCAACTAACCATTCATTTGGGCTATTCACATATATTTGCACTATTGGGGTAGAAGTGAGGAAGCTAAAATTGAGTGGAAATTTACTCGAATTTGTGCAGAAGGAGAATGGGAAACCATTTAGCAAAATCACCCACAGAACATCAAGCTGGGATTTGAGCCCAAGCCTATCTATCACAATGAAACCGAATAAAGTGAGCTTGACGTTTATTCCGTGTGCTTACCGATACATGTAGCAAGTTAGACCCTTTATAATTCGTTAACTGTAATGATAAATCATTGAATCAATAGAATTGTGCATTAACATTTGATGGTTGAATTCCTTAAATCTGTTTTACTTTTGGTTATACTTGGTTGAAATATATTTTATGAGGCCCTATCATTTTCTGACACTTGAGGTGTTTTTTTTTTCTCAAGGCCTACCACCGGGAATAATGGTGTGTACTACTGGTGGTACGCATGGTCTAGTGTATTTGTGTGCTTCAAATATATACTGACAGTGAGCCACCGGTAATTAGGTTTTTCTAAAACTACAGGTTTTGTGTGCCAAAAATATATATTTCTTTTTTCTTTTCACATTATGATTATATATTTTTTTTAAAAGAGTGTTTTTGTCAAGTGCTTAGTCATTTTTATGAGCTTTTTAACTTCTAGAGACAAAATGACATGAAAAAATGTGACATTACGAGTTATTCTTAACACATTAAGATTTGATATTGTTTAAACTTGGTAAAATACAGTCTAATATTCATAAGAAGGGCTTTATCTGACAACTAGGAGAGTTACTAGATTAATTTTCACATATTGATACTGTTAATTGTCAAATCATGTGATCTGCAGCTGCCACTTTGCACCTTCATTATAAACAGTTTAAAGCTATAACCTCAAGCATTTAATCCCATATGAAACATGACGCTGCCCCCTGATTTTGAAGCCACTGATATAAAATAATAATAATAATAATAATAATAATAATATAGAAAAATGTATTTTCTAAAAGCCCCTTCATATGAAAATGAGACTGTAGCAACCATGATTGTAATATTTCCTCCTTTTGAACTGAAAGAGCTCAGTAAAGCTGGTTACGAGGAAATACAGAGATGTAGGAGACGCGAGGCACAGCCTTGTCCATCACAGGTCGGAACTCTTTGCCAATAGTGATCTGCTTCTTGGGCCCCACAGGGGGCTGATGACCTACATTGGGTACGCCGACGGTGTTTGTCTTCTTCCTTTTGTAGTAGAAGATCTCTCCGGCCAATGTGATCATGGCCAGCGCAAGTCCGAACAGTGTCGCGATGAATACTCCCCCTGAACAAGTGAAAGGCTCTTTTACTTTGGGGCTAACCGCTTCGGTAGTCAAAGGGTTTAACTTTGATCTGAATCTGTCTCAGGGAGTTGGGACTAAACCCCCGCCAACTGATACCCTCTCATTATTAAAAACTACTCAATAGAATACAAACTAATATTAAAATACTCAACCAGAACAAATGAATTGTACACAGAAATATTAGACTGAAAAACTGTATAAATATAAATTTGGCACAAAAGTAAGGTCCTTGATCCTTTACTCTACAAAAGTTTAAAGAGAGGTGACGAGAGGGCAGGGCAGAAACTCACGTTAAACAGTATTGATTTTAAGTAACTAGCATTCTTCACAATTATTTAGAAGATAAAATAAAGACAGAAATATTAAGTAGTGAAAATAATTGAATTAAACATCGAAAGGAGAATAGAAGGGCAAGGCCCACACATCGGAAAACTGTAGACCCCCAATACATGCATTAAAAATAATAGCAACAACCAAGCTATGATCCTGTCCAACCGATCACTTACTCCACCTTAAATATATGTTTCATCCAGAGGCCTAACATGTTTACCGTCAACCCCTTTTGATCATTTCGCTCTAGTGGAAGTTGTCATTCATTACCTATGGCAGGAACCTGAGTTTCAGATACTTCTTTGAGAATAACCAGGTCAACCAAAATCAGGACAATATGGCAGATATAGCATTGGGGAAGTTCACTCCACCCTACTGGGAGCCCCCTCCATTACCCTCAAACCACCCACTAGAACATTACATTACTTATATCTTGGCCAATGTGATGGAGCCATAGTTTCCTAAACCTCTACCCACATATCGTATCCTCAATACTGAAGAGAGAGAGGCCCTATTAAGGCTTGAAAATAACCGAGAAATGATGATCCTCAAAAAATCCACCCAAATCACAGAAAAATGACAACAACTTGCAGATGAAAATACTTACATGAAACTGGACCATGACCCTACAATAGAATACAACAGTCTTATCAAGAATCTTTTACAAGTACATGGACCATATCAGGGCCTCTGTGCCAAATTATTAGAGCTCATCAAACCCACTAATTAATTCACACCGTTCTCAATATCTTGCCCAAAATTTAAAAAAAAGGCAAGACCTCCACCATTGTCGCTTGATGTGGAGCTCCACCTAAGTTTTCAGCGCTGGTTGACTCATCTTCAACCGCTAGTCCAACAACTTTCTCCACACATAAAGGACACAAACCGCTTACAGAACATTAAAAAAATAAACCCCCCATGTCACTGTAGATTTCAATTAGCTTTACAACAACATACCTCAAAGACTTCCTAGAATGGAATATTTTATGGAGAAATGACCACCCAATTCTAAGCCATCCACCACCTTTCTAATAGAATCCGCTTGCCTCATACTCGAAAAGAACAATTTCCGCTTCCTGGACAGACACCATCTTCAAATCCGAGGGATGGCAATGGGTACACGTATGGCCCCCTGCTACGCTAACCTCTTCATGGGCAAACTAGAGGCCAATTTTTTACAATCCGAACTTTTGTACATCATTCTCCCGGATGAGATTTATTGACATCTTCATGATTTGGACAGATTCTGAAATTAACTTATTACAACTCTTCAACGGATTAAATAATCAGATTCATCAGGAACATTTCACTACATCATGCCATATTCTTAGATCTGGAACTAAACCTTCATGGGGAAAACATAAACACCTCAGCCCTCACCAACACTACAGTAGCTCCATTTCCCTCTTCATGTAAAACGCTCTCTATCCTATAGCCTAGCTACCAAAGCCAAACGTATATGTTCTGAGGAAGAAGACAGTACATGTAATGTCACCAACTCTTAAAGTAGTTTACAGACCGAGAATACCTACCTTAAACACATAGTCAACAGCCAAATAAACAGAGCCCTATCCAATCAAGAGACTACCAAGAAACAACCTTCAGATGACATACTACTCACCACCCAGTATTATGAAAGACTAGACAAACTTAGATTTAACCTAAACACAGGCTACAATATCCTAACTTCATCATCACTCAAACAAATTCTTTTCAACAGTGCTCCAAGAATCACATTCAAACGCCTTCCACAAACAACAACATCAAACATCAGGCGAAAGGCCACTTTGCAACAAACTGAAATGCAGTACCTGCAAAATTCACCAACCTTCCACCCAAGGCCATAGCCAGTCAATAATTTCAGGGGGGTTTGGTGGGCAAATACCCCAATTGCTGGAAGCTAGAAAAAATTCTAAATGATAAACAGTTCTAGAAGCCATCTGAAGTTTTTTTTATGGCAACATAGCCCCCTAACTGCCGCAGGCTTGGGCAAATTCTAAATATTAAACACCTAGAATCTCTTTGAGGTGTTTTTTAATGTAAAAATAACTCCCTAGCTTCCGAAGGATAGGACAATTTATAAATATTAAACACCTATAAAAGCTCTCTGGAGTGTTTTTTGTGGTTTGTATTTGTATCTTAATTTTGATATTGTTTAAACCAAAAGTAAGGCCATATATATATATATATATTTCATAATATTTCGGGGAGGTTGGAACCCCCAAACTCCCCCTACCTGGCTATGGCCTTTCTTCCACCACATTCAACAGCAGACTCACATAAAATGAATGAATACCTCATGAAAGGCCACTATGACTTCTCCATAGAAGTTCTTATACACCAGCTACAATGCAACTACCTCAACGCTGAATACATTGGCCTCACCACAGGAACACTCAGAACACGAATGAATGGTCACAGTTTTGACAACAAACACAATGACCCTGACAAACCAGTAGCACTTGATGTCCAAACACATAACATATTTTGACTCATACTATAGATCTAGAGAAATTTGAGCCCTCCCCAATAGTTGCAATGCTTCCCAGTTTCGTAGATTGGCGCTTGCTCACCAATCATCATCATGAACTGTTTCCAGTCTGTGACCGGGTCTGTTTAGTAAAGTGGTTCAATTCCCCTCTGTCCTTTCACCATTCTTCATCCTGCACACTCTTCCGCCCTCCTCATATCACTTAAACACTTGCTGCTATATATTTCTCCCATCTCTTCCTTGGTCTCCCTTGCAGTCTCTTCCCTACATACTTCATATCCATTCATTTGCTTGAAATCCTCTCCCCCTCCATCCTCATTACGAGTCCATACCATCTTATCCTAGCTTCTTCTACTATCTCATGTACCCCCTGTGCCCCAAATCTAGACCTTCCATCTTCATTCTTAATCCTATCTTTTCTAGTGACAGCTAGAATGCTCCTCAAAAACTTCATTCCCATGACCTCTACTTTCCTTAAAAAAATCAAAAAAATCCAAAGTACAAGTTTTCGTTACATACCTAACTATGGGTCTGAATGATATAAAGCTCTTCCTTACACTTTAGGTGTACTTCTCTTTTCCATAGTAGGTCTCTTACACACTTGTAGGAAACTTCTCCCTGCTTCCCTCGTCTCACTATATCTTCTCTGCTGCCCACTTTTGCCTCAATCGATACTTCACTCTCTTTGCTTCTTTCAAATCTTCTCCATCCAGTTCTACCACCTTTATTGGGCTTGTTCTCCGCCTTCTCATCACCATCCCTTCACACTTTGCCATACTAAATTTCATTCTACACTTTTTCACCTTCTGATTCCATTCGTGTGGCTGTTCCTGTATTCCCTCTTCCTTTTCCCCCCATTGACATCAAGCTATCTGCAAACATAATTGCTTTCATTTTCTCTTCACCCAGTTTCCCTGCCACTTTATTCATTATCATTTCCATCACCAATACAAATAATAATGGTGAAAGGGAACTTCCATGTTTGACTCCATTGTTTAATTGGAGCCACTATGTCCACCCTCTCTCCGTATTTAGACAACTCACATTATTATCTTCATACATATTTCTTACTCTCATAACCACTCCTCTTTCTACTCCAGTCTCCTCCATTGCTTTCCATACTTTCTTGCTCACCAATATATAACCAAATCCAGTCACCCCCTTGAACTCAACTAGATATCCTTCTCTCATTTTTATCCACGCATTATACAGGCCTATTCACACTAGTCAGTAGTTTTTATCAATATTAAGATATCGGATTTAACAATCAAATATAATATAAATACAATATTCTATCCATCTACGAAAAGTAAAGACACAAGTTTGAACAGGCAACTGCAGAATCCAAGCATAAACGTTTTTCTTGGTGAATCAAGAAACAGGTAACAACAGTATCTAAGTGACCATGACTCACCTCTAGTCATGCTGCCATAGTACAGTCTAGTTTTTAAACTCTGCCGAGAAGGGTCTAATGTACCCAGAAAATTACATAATTATGTGTTATGTTGTGGTTTATTTGTCAACGTTGAGGCCTACCGTTTTCTGGTGAATGTGTAGGCCTTGCCCTTCTATCCTCTGTTCAATGTTTAGTTTAATACGGCCGTTAGGTGCCATTTTTTCGTAGGGGAAATAATTACATAAAAAGGTTTATTAAAAAGAACAAAACAGACATAAAATAATATAAAATATAGGTGATACACAATTTTTAACTGAGGTAAAATTAATTGTGAACCTAATTACTATTTAACATAATCGGTCTGGATACACACACAGTTGAGGGTAAACATGGAACACACTAAACCATATTAAGGGAACAGGGAGAATGTAGTTAGTCTACCTGTTTTCCAAACACAAGTGGATAACAGGTAAACCTCAATCACAGGTCTATTGGACGCTCTTGTAGTTAAATCCACACAACAATGACATCTTAGAGGATACAAAACAAAAAAGGTAAGAAATAACAATGACCTAACAAGGCCCCTGAAGGAAAGATTATTTTCTCACAACGGTGACAATCATCTGAGAAAATAAAAAGGACACTCCCACTTAATCGAGGAATCTACCCATCTTTGTCCAAAACTACGAATTTAGATCTATAAAATAAAGTTAAGGCTTCGAACTAAAACCAAAGAAGCTATATATTAGGAATTACATAAATATGAATGATAGATTAAGATAAAAAAAACAATTATTAAAAATTTACAATTCAAACTTGAGAGGATCGAAATGGAATGAATTCTTACAGGAGTGTGTCGGGGAGGGGTAAAAAGTGACACCATCACAAGATGGGACGTCCTCCTAAAGGGAAATGGGGGCACAAAAGTAAACAACAAAACGGGAAACTTTGCGCCTGAGACGTTATAAGAAAATTAAACCAATATAAAAACTACCGGCTCTTGCCGCGCACTATTAACAGGCAAGTAAAAACAGCTTGGCACAAATATAGGATTACCATATTATATACTAATACAAAAAAGAATTTTGTCCACATAGCAACAACAATTAAAAACCAAGGGAAAGGTATCATTCGCCACAAGATCACACCACCATACAGTCAGAGCGTCTTCAAATAGAGGCCAAATACTTTGTACTGTTCTTACATAAAAAAAGATAATCAGAAATATATAATGGTGTCAGCTTAGTACAACCCGAACTGTTAGGAAGAGGCAAGTGTCCTTGACGGAGTTAGTCCAGTACTGCCCTGACAGGAGCCCCGGGATATGAAACTCACCCAGAGACTCCAGAGTAATTCCCTCGCTGTCGTCAGTGTTGGGGCAGGTACCCTTGGCAGAGTTATCCCAGTATTTCCCCGACAGTGTCTCAAAGTATCGGTCTTTCTGGAGGTCTAAGATCCTAGGGGCCACAACATGAAAGATGGGTTAGTCACAGAGGGCCAATGGTTTGTGCATGTGTTCACGTGCTAAACCTTTGCAATGTGATCC
>CABFOW010003137.1:0-25768 GCA_902141385.1 Timema californicum | reverse complement strand
CCCCCCCCCCCCCATTCTAGATACAGAGTCTCGACACGTGAACGGCTCTCTACAGCTTACAGGGATATCTTTAGGATAGCATATGAGAATTTATGGCTAAGAAGTGCAATAGTTTGATATTACCATTAATGTTTATATAAATGTGAGCATTTTGAGGGTTTCTTTTTTATTTAAGATAGCATTACATGTTAAATAATTATTTTACATTAAGAAATGTCAGACCTAACCATAGAAGACGATAAGAATCTTTTGGCACCATGACTACACAAGTAAAGTTAAATAAATACTTGTCAAAACCAAAAGTGAACAACTCTTTGGCTTCAAGTTTCCTGTTGTTGCCTAGAACGACCTTTTCGAAGAAAAATTCTACTTTGGGTTATTAAACTGGGATGGATTTCACTAGGGCTCTTTCCCGGTAATAGACGAAGCCGATACAAAAAGATAGGGGTTGATTTATTGCAATGTGTGACTTGTAGGGTGTTTCCATACAGACACCACTGTGTAAACAATGTGCAAACTGCAACGGGAAAAGTTGTTTTATGTTTATTTTGCTTAGAGTTGATCCCCCACAACCTGACCACAATATCCCAACCGATGAGCTCTCACTTCCTGCTGATCTCCTCCTGCAAGTGACTGCCCTGCTGCACCGCTATGGCATACGGTTGTTCGGCAAACATCTCCCCCACCTCCGTCAGGTTACAGTTGCGGGACACCTCGTACCGGATCTGGGCCGCGTCGTGGATGAACGCGAACTTGCCCTCTTCATCGTCAATCACCTGCGGGTCACAAGGACTTTAATAGATAGATTCCTCGCTACTAATTCTGGAACGAAACTGTCTGTCCCACCAGAAACACGAACAACTTAAGGGTGTATGGCCCAAAATTAATAATATAATAATAATTATATATATTAGTAGGTCTTCTTAAACCAAACTTGGATCAGTATATTAAATATAGATTAAATGTATATTTTAAGCAAGTGTTTACTCAAAGTTTGAAATTTTGGCATCTAATGTAACCATTTTTAGAAAAACCTAATGATGCAAAGAGTTCATATTTAGAATGTTAGAGGTTTATTAATTGAAATAAATATTATTTCAAGAATCCTTAAATTAATTGCGTAAAAAATTGCCAAATAAATGCAATATTCAATTTATTATTTTGTATACTTAAACATGTTGGATAAATGGGGAAAGTAAGTCAATTAATGCCGACTTCTTTTAACGTTATAATGGTACTTCATTCAGATTAATATTCAATCTGAAACTCATGAAAACTGATACGGGCTGAGGTGCTTCATATTCTACCCCCGGATATTGAAAATATATCTGATACAAGCCCGCAATAGCCGAAACAGAACGGCCTGTCTGAGTAGACCAGACAACTCATCCCTTCTCACTCCAAGTCACTAGCTGTCTGTCCTTGAAACCATAAATATGTCGTCAGTGTTTATGGCATGTTTGTAAAGTTTATCACCCTGAGCGATCCCCATCTCTCTCTAGGGATTGTCACGTGGTTCTACACCGTTTTCAAGTTATTGTGGCAAGTGCAGAGAAAAGGATTGTCTGTGGGCAAGTGCGACTTTTGCGAAGGATTTTTTTCAGTGTTGCTGAGTGTAGTTGCATTTAATGTCTTTAGGGGTGTGTGAAATGTAATAATAGGGGAAAAACAATTTTTATTATTTAAAAAATTGCCCCACAAAAGTTTAATGATGGCAGAAGAGATGTAAAGGGCAAAGAACATAGCCATTCCAAGGCAATGAAAAGCTTTTACGAATAAATTCGGAAAGTCCAAACCGCTAATAAGTTGGTGAAATGACTTCAAGCCTATATTATATTATTGAACTAGAATAATTAACCTTTTTTTAAATTCTTTTGAAATCTGGAACCAAATCCGGAACCTCCAACTAGCACGCCAATATCTTACCACTGAGCTATCTAGGGCTAATCCTGTGTTAGGGTCATTTATCGCTCATATTTTAAGAGTTGGTCAGTAATATATGTGTAAAATCGTCGGACCTTTAATAACAATCTGAAACACACTCCATCGTTGATCCATGGTAGCTTTATGCTGCCATTTGAACATTTTTTTAAATTAATTTTAAATGTTTTTTTATATAATTTGCAAAAAAGAAATCACCAACCTTTATTTAGCTCCGGACGACATAAATGTTTTACCAAGACGCTGTAAACCACTTATTAACTATTTGGCAAACATTTTTAGAAAATAATTTTAAGAATGACCTTGAACAAAGAATACAGCATGAGACGTTAATATATATGCACAAATAAAAATAAATAAAGATAGATTACTTTTTAGTCATATTGGCCATAAGATGAAGTTTGTGTGTATTTTCTCCTCCTTAGTTTTATAACAACTATCAAAACATAGTTTGTAGGTCCCAAGTTCAACTCCCGTGTATAGATGTCATTTTTTAATTTAAATAATATGTAGATGAGGCTAATTAACAAATAATAATATTCAACATCATGTTGCGATAATGCTTTAAATCCTTAAAATCCGCCCTCCCCCCTTACCCTCCACTCTATTAGTCCGGCATATTTGTATATAGTACACTTAGTGTAGTTAATATTTATATCTTTTTATTAATTACACTAGTGTGCCAATAATCAGAAATATCTAAAACAGAGGTAATGCACCCACATTTTTGTGGAGGGATAAAGGGAAACCATTTATAAAGATAAACTCTTTGCTTATCCATTCGGGATTTGAACTCTGACCACCATTTGTCGTTAACATAAACTAAATGAGCTTAGTGTTTAAATCAAGTTAAAGTTAACTTTAAAAATGAACAGACGGTTTAGTTCGGTCCCTGACTTACAATTTTCATTCATAATATCCAGAGAAGACTGTCTACCTGCTAACTCCCCTCCCGACCCTCAAAACTTCATACCAAGACTTCCCAGTCACTCCACCGCTGAGGAAGATAGGTTTTCTGGTTCTCAACGGAACGGAACAGTAGCATCCACTTACACCTTTTCCTCAGCGACACAAACGCTATCTTACAGATTTTTTTCAACATCAGCTCTGCTCAAACACCGTTAACGTTTGCCTAACACAAGGGTAACCTTATATAACATTTCTTCTTGTGTTTTCAAATGAAGTGTTCCACGTGTTACTGTCAGACAATCGTTCGGCTCAAATGGTTCTTAATGGTGTACATAAGACTTTTATTTTATAGATAAAAAACGAATGCCAAAGCACTGTTACCTTTCTTACATTTTATTTTATAAGATTCAATTACAATCTTTATCAGGCATGACTGCTAAAATACCATTTTAATGAACTATTTGTTTTTAATGGTTCGAACTAACTGGACGTGTAAATGCTACCTCCTCTACTGCTCACATGCTATGTTCCTCTGCGTTACATGAAATATAAGTTGATAATTCCGATGCTATTACTTGAAACATCCCCCCCCAACCCCCTCAACATACTCCAACATAAGCCGAGGATCAAGGGTGGGTGTTACCTTCTGGAAGCCAATAGCAGGTGTTTCCACAGGCCCGGTCTGGGTGATGGCCTGGAGAATGTGCCCATACTGCTCCTTGATGGGGTAGTCCCACACTCTGTACTTGGACTGGTCACTGGAACTGTTCAGAGTGATGTCCTTCCACACGCTGCGTAAGGATGGGTTCATGGTTAGACTGTAGTCTGGCTCGGTTGCACACATGTGTTCTCCTACCTTCTTCCAGGTTAATACTGGTGCACTTCCTCTGATGTGCTATCTCTCTCACACACTAGCGTTTATCTTAGCACTGCGTCTTACTAACTGTTCAGGTTGTACGCATATGCACCCATTACGATAATGTGCAAGGGATGAGATAGGTTGAATTGAGAAGAAGTGTACCCCCATTTGCATGGAGAGCGAGAGTGGAAAAACAATTTTGAGAAACCACTCTCAGTACACCTGATTGGGATTCGAACCCCAATACTCCTGTCATCGGAAGTCTAGTCTAACACAAAATAGTGACGCCTTGGACCATGCGGCCATCGAGGTGGCTACATAGTTTATTGCATCGTATTGAGGCGTCTTGGTATTATGTATATACAAGGCACTGAAGGGAGCTTTAAACACGTAAAATTATATTTTAAGTAACTAGATCAAGTGTAATTTAACTGTAGTATTATTTTTATTTTATTTCAAATATAGATTTCTAACTTGTAAAGTACTTCCTCGGCGTTCTTCATGTTCTTGAAATATTCGTGGGTGTCTGAATCTTTGACCACCGTGTAGTTGATCCGAGACTGCCTCGCAAGTTGTTCTAGAGACGCCACTGGGGACTGAAACACAAGTCTTAAGAATTACACAATAAAACAAGCTGATAATGTGGAAACATTGGTATTACCATCAATACAAANCAATACAAAAAAAAAAAAAAACAGGAGCAGCGAGTTCTAATAACCAGTGTTACGAATTGTAGTAAATATTGTTTTAACGATAAACAGTGATTTATTTCAGTGAGGATGTACTCTGGACACACACGTGCCAGTTACAAAACGGAACAAATGAGACAAGATACAAAGCTTTTTAGCAAATCTTGAGCTACGCTTTTGCAACATTTCCCAACACCCACCAACACAAGTGAGATAGAGGTATTCTGTCACTAGTATGGCAATGGTTACATTTTACTGGGCCACAGAACAAAACTAAACCTATTTATTCAACTGTTGGACTTTGATTCATGTCCAGGGCAAGACTGTCTTAAAACTATTTCTTTCCCTCACTAGATTTATTGATCCATTTCATCCGAACACCTCCACAAATACAATAATTATGAATGATTATTAACTTTAATGCTCACACCTCGCTCTAGTTGTGATGGCTACACATCTAACGAACTTTACTTTAGGTGAGATTTTAGGGCTTACTTTCCTTGTTTGGTCATAAAACATCATGCGGAATAGAAAATGTGGCCTTCTATAAATTTTAACAACTCTATCCTATCCTACAATCCAGAAAATTACCAACATTAATCAATAAACAAATGAACCAGGCACTTGTAAGGTTGGAATCCGCTTCGATGGTCTAATCTAGCGGTCCACAAACTTCTTACTCACGTGGAACCTCTAACCAGGGAACAGCTTATTGACGAAACCCTTGATGTATAATAAATTATAAATAAAAAAAGCTGTAATAATTTATTTTTGTAACAATTATTTTAAATATGTAAAAGTAATAGTTTATAATATACATGGAAATAGAATTAGCATAGGGGTATTATATTTGTACAATTTTAGCCATTTTAAAAATAAATATAGCCTAAAAGGGAAATTAAGATATACATTATATTTGTACACTTATAATCACTGATAATTAATGTGATGAGTAGAACTGCTTGTGTGACCTTAAAATATCATTGAAATTTGTATCAATTTTAGTGACCATCTATCTTAAGTCTGATTCCACAATAAGCCGATTTATTTTCACATTTTTTATACCACAAAGAGAAGAAAAGATTTTCTCGAACAAATAAGTTGTTGGAAAATCTCATAAAATGTTTCAGTGCTTTTTCTGAAAGTTCTTTGTGCTCACTATGCACACGAAACCGAAAATCAAGGAGTTGAGAGTCATTCGAAATGTTTTTTCCAAGAACTGTCACAAATTATTAGCTGTACCTAGGTAATTGTCAGTGAGGTATGTCATTTAACCAATCTTTGCACTTGTAAATCAACTTAGGATCCAATTTTTTCCAGCATTAGAGATTCTTGGAAAGCGACCGATAATTTTTCCAAATGTTTTACAACTATCGTCTGGACCTCCTCGTGGAGATCATCATCAGAGGAATCACTGAACTGTCGAAGAACTGGAAATGAATTGTAGGACTTATTTCTCACTCGTGTGGATAGGAGTTGCAATTTTTGTGTTTACTGTAGCTTCAACTTTATTTCCAACTTGTAAAACGTCAATGGTTTTCCCTTGTAGGCTCAAGCTAAGTCCATTGATACCGGGGAAAATATATGTCAACTAAGCCATTTTACACAGCTAAACAAAATCAAACATTATCTCACTTAACAAGGAATGTTCAGTTTGTTGGTAAAAAAAATCCTCACTACATGACGCAGCTCAAAAAATTGTGAGAGAATCTTTGAAGAGTCAACGCACTTCTTTATGTAAGAAAAGTTGTTTGTGCTCTACCAATTTCTTCACACAGGACTGAGAAAATGTTTGAATTAAGAGGACGTGCCTTGATGACATTAACGATTTTAATAACATCATCGCATCTTGATTTTAGTCCTTGGGTATTTTTTTAAACTATAAAAGCTTCTCTCTGTATGAATCAGCGAGTCCACTTGACATTTGGAGCAATTGCTTTGACTCAAGCAATGAGGCCCATTTTTTGTCCCGACCTCGATGGACATGAACTTTGCGGACCCCACTTTGAGAACCAGGAGTCACTCTCTCAATAGAAGAAAATGCCAATTAGTTTAATTTATTTGAAGTAATTAACGTATACTTTTTGAACCGACTGATTATATTAGCCAAGGCCGTAGCCAGAAGGGGGTTTGGGGGTTCAAACCCCCCACAAAATTTTATGAGCCAAATATATATGGCTTTATTTATGGTTCAAATAATATCAAAATTAAGATACAAATACAAATTAAGGGGCTGTACTACCATAAAAAGCACATCAGAGAACTTCTATAGGTGTTAAATATTTAGTAATTTTCCTAGCCTTCGACTTTTTTGGAGTTATTTTACCATAAAAAAACTACTCCAAAGAGCTTTTAGAACTGTTTATCATTTAGAATTTTTTCTAACTTCCAGCAATTGGGGTGTGTGTGCCCCCCCTCTGAAATTATTGGCTGGCTACTGCCTTGATACCAGCACACGACTAATAGATTAACTTACATCTAGAACAGACACAACATATAGCCCTCTGCCGTTGATTTATCACAGTGAAAGGGTAAACTCACATTATTTCCCCAATGATATATTTTTCGGCCATGCCAGGAATCGAACCCAGGACCCATATTTCATTAGACAGCCACGCTACCGACTGAGCTAAGGTGTCGGACAAGAGATTGTTGGTGAGATTGGGGTTTGTGTCCTGGTTGGGATTGAGGGTGTGAGGGTGTAATTTATCCACCGAGTACTTTTGATATACGGTTATATCACACAATTTTACGGTCTGCACGGCGTCAACAATATTTACCACCTGCTGTAACTTGTCCATCTTGAACCGCTCTACAAACGCTTATAAATAGACAACCAAGTGGGGGCCCCTCTTTATACCCACCCACCCTCGTTCGACGCTACGAGAAGAACAGGGTCACGATCTATTCTTGTCTCGACTTGTCTGCTCACCAACCTGGCGCCAGGGAAAACCTATTGCCCGGGTCATTGACCTCAATATCTATTCTTGTCTCGACTTGTCTGCCCACCAACCTGGCGCCAGGGAAAACCTATTGCCCGGGTCATTGACCTCAATATATATTCTTGTCTCAACTCGTCTTGTAGGACCGACATACTGACACCAGGGAAAACAAGGTTGCCGAGGTCACGATCTATTCTTGTCTTGTCGACCCGTCAGCCTGGCACCACGATTGCGACACATACCTCTAAGGAGGAGGGGGTCTCAAGGTAGGGAACTATTTATCACACTCTACCCCCGACAGCCATAGCGTGAGGTTCGTGCTGCTTGTTCCGGGAAAGAGCCTTGTGACAGAAGAGCCAATGTTCATTCTACCCCCGACAGCCATAGCGCGAGGTTCTAATAAACTACAATGCCCTAATCAATGAATAAAAACTCCAACACCTCTATCCTACCAATTAATTAATTAGCAATAATCAATTAACAATAATTAATTAACAATCATTAATAATTAATCATCAAGAACCAAAATGTAAGGGATTGAGGGTTGTAGGGGGAGGGGAAGAGGGGAGGACGTAATCAGCACCTGGGAAATGAGGTCAGGAGGAGAGGGGTGAGAGGGGAGGGGGAAAACCAACAGCCAATCAGAGAGCAGGAGGCGTGGTCACGTGGCCAATTTCGGCCTATGAGAACTCTGTACTACCAGGGCCACCGGGCTACTACAAAGTTGGGGTACCCTTTCTATAAAATTCAAACTTATTAATTCTTAACTCATTGGTGTAATTAGTACATAAATGTGTAAGCCGGACAGGTAGTATGACGTGGTGCTCTATTATATAAATATAAAGGGTTGGCGATGATGCTATATGAGTTCCAGAAGCGTAGTATGCCGACAAAATCCCATCTATTATCGTTACAATAGACACAAAATGGGTGTTAAGGGCTATTATAAAACCCATTTATATTCTACGCTTAGTTTCTACATTGGATGCCAGCATCATCATAATACGAGGCTGCTCCACAAAGCAAGACCCGATATAAATAAATAAAAGAAATAATAGGGGAAGACAAGTTTTGTTACACACTAATAAAACATAGATTATTATTCCACGTAATCCCCATTGACTTCAAGTTATTTTTGATGTGTTAGCACCAACTTCTTTATACCTATTTCTTAAACGTTTGTCGCCAGTGATTTGAGCCATTGATTAACACTAATCTCCAGTTCCTCGTCTTCTGCAAAACTCTGAGAGGTCAGCCAATGTTTCATGTGATGGTTGCTTAGAGTGAGGTCAGGTCTAGGGTGGGTGGACCAGCAGCTCACACCCAAACTTATGAATCTGTTGAACAATTTGAGTTGCAGTGTGGACTTGAGCATTGGCGTGCAAAACAAGAATAACCCATGTTAGCATTTCATGCGTCTTTTGTTCTATACTGAGCGTCTGAGCCTTTTTAAGGTCCCACAATATCCTGCAATATTTATGATCGTTCTTCGTTCTAGAAAATCAACCAGCAAGACAACCTTCTGGTACTAAAAAAAAACAACGAAGACAACCTTCTGGTCCCAAAAAACCCCCAAGATAACATTTGGTCCCAAAAAGAGTGGCCATGATTGTTTTTTCGACGTAGCGTTCATGTTTAAACTGTTTTACCTTAGGGGATGTTGAATGGTGCCAATGCATCATTTGTCGTTTGGTCTCAACATTTGTGTACTAAATACAAGTCTCATCATCAGTCACGATATGGAAAAAAGTTCATCTCCTTCATTTTCAAAACGCTGCAGAAACATTTGAGTTGACTCCATGTGTTTCTGTTTGTGTGCTTCACTCAGGGGTTTGGGCACCCATATGCCACACAATTCTGTGTAGCCAATCTTTTCCATCAACATTTCATGAATGAGTGAATGTGAAACCTCTGGAAATTCAAAAGAATTTCCGTAATTGTGAAACGACAACTCTCACAAATTTTCGTGTTCACACGTTTCATCAAACTATCAGTCAACAGCAGGGGTGCACCACTGGGGGTATTTGGGGGATTAAACCACCCCCCAGATTAAGACCCTCCCCCAGAAAATTAAGGATATTACAAAAATATGTTTAGTATTATGTTCCGTCAATTAATCAATTATATATTGTTTAATTATATGTTATATAAAAGAGATTACATTTGTGCAGTAATTAGGGTTTTTCAAAGGAATAATTCTTTCTGTGGATTTTTAATTTAATTGTAAATTTTCACCTGTAAGAAAATTTTCTAGAAATGGTTAAAGTCTTTACTCTTTGTACATAGAGTTTTGAAGTGTGTACAGTAATTGAAATTATTATCTTAGAGCAATTATGTAAACACTATTGTATCAGGAAGGGAGGAAGGGGCAGTTGATAATATCACCCCACCAACTGCAGTCCTGGGTGTGAACACACACCTGTTAACCAGGGGTGTACACAGTGACAGAGGATAGGCCGAAGAGCCGATTTTGGTATAAATTAGCTCGAATATTACCATTTGCATCCTTTGAATTAAAAACTTTTACCCGGGGAGAAACCCCCGAAACTCCGCTTTTTAGGGAGCATCACTGATTCTCTATCTTTCTTATCCTCCTACTTTAAATCAAATTTCCAAATATCACAGTAAGGGTCTAATTGTAATATATAATGTTGCAATTGTGGAAATTATTAAGTAAAAAGCACCCCCTCCCCAGCTCAAAATCCTTGGTGCGCCTCTCATCAACACAATTGGTTGGCCACTGCGCTCTTTATCATACTCAAAACATAACATTGTTTCAACACTCAATTGTCTGATTAAGAATATAATGCTGGCAATGGACATTCCTCGTGAGGCACTGCAACTAGGTTGGAGAGGGTTACATTGGGAGGGGGTGGATAAAACTTCTGAAGCAGGTAGTTGTAAATCAATGGTTTATTAAGCAGAATGCAAGAGTTAGGTTTTTAAGAGCTTCTAATTTCGTGTATGTTCTAGTTTTCCTTTGTAAAGAGCGTGTTTGATTTAGTCATTTGCAATCATTATAAGTTTTTGATAACATTTTTAGATCATTTAAAGTTTTTTTTTTAGAATTTTCAGTCTATTTTTGATCATTTTTAGATCATCTTTAACTATCTTTCTTACAAGATCCCTATGTAACTTATTATTATTATACCCGCATCTTACTACCCGTTCGGGTTATACGCACTTACGCTAATGTGTAATGGTAGGGTGATTGTGAGATGAAATGGAGGACTTGGAGGACCTACAGTTTAACGTGGAATCCGAACCACGGTGGAGTCCTGGCATTCCCCACATTCACAAGTTGTGATTAATACAGGTCTTGTCAGATGTGAAGGAAGGGTTTAGTAATCAGATAAATCTGTGCCGGTACCGAGGAGTGAACCCCGGACCCCCATCACAGAAATCTGACACCTTACCCCTAGACCACCAGGTCACCAACTAATTCCTCTTTAAGATAACTGACATATGCTTTATACACTAAAACAACGTCATTCTGTTTTTCTCTGTGGACGTCCTTAAATTACATGAGGCTGCTTTAATGGTTTATGACCCCACTCCCTTCCCACACGTAAAGGATCGTAAGATTTTAAATACCTCCCCATACTCCCTTATCTTACATAGTACTTAACTATTTGGTAAACTATACATATTATCCTAATCGTTTAGTTATGTTCATTATTATTAAAATGAAAAGTAATTTGTTATGTGTATTGTAATATCTTTTTGTAAAATAGGAAGTCTATATTTAATTTATTTCTGAAAAAACCCCAGTGAAAATGAATGAGTGAAGTCGGATGAGTGAATGAATGAAAATAAAACATTTATGAATTTTCTTAAAAATATAATTATTTTTATATTTTGTCTCACCATAAACATTGATTTAAAAAACAATGTAAGATGGATTATGACATCCCTTCACCCACCGTAAGAAAACATAAGGGATACTAAAACACCCCCTCTTCCACCCCGCCCAAAGAAAGACCTAAGTGATTTAAGGACGACCCCTCTAGCCTCGTAAGTTGACCAATAACTTGTGGGAAGGTGAAGCTAAAAAGAGACACATGACATAAAACGCCAACATTGATGAGAGATGAATATAGCTGCAACTAAAATAAACAATGTCATCCTCCAATTGGAGATGACCAATAGCAACCGGGCGGGCGTCTCTACTTACCTTCATCCTCTCGACGGTGAGAAAGGCCGCCAGGTTGGCGGTGAACGTGGCCAACATGAGGACGACAAACAGCCAATATGCTGCGACGAGGGTGCGTCCTGACAGGGCTTTTGGTGCTTCGCCACCTCCCTGGGGAGTGAACGAGGTCAGGGCGAACCAGAAACTCTCCTTCAGGGTGAACTCCCTGGGGATGAGACAACGTTTTGGTAAGTCTTGGAGGAGGAGAGTTAAAAACATGCATTGGAGGCTATCCAGAGGGTGTTTAAGCAGACGTTAAACATTTAATATGAGATGGATTTATAAAGCTAGTAGCCCACTTTAGTACAATATACCATTTGATTTATTGTATTACACCACTGTTTACTTTATTGTATGACACTATTGTTTACTTTATTGTATTACACCACTATTTACTTTATTGTACTATACTACTGTTTACTTTAGTATATTACACCACTGTTTACTTTATTGTATTACACCACTATTTACTTTATTGTACTATACTACTGTTTACTTTATTGTATTACACCACTGTTTACCTTATTGTATTATAATACTGGTTATTAAATAACGTTGAAATATATCAGCTCATGTTTTTATTTAACCAAATAGTAAGTATATGTTCTTAAATAACTTTGTATTTGTCACCGCGTCTTACTACCCGTTCAACTTATACGCATAGGTACTAACTACAATAATGTTTCAGGAATGAGGAAGGTTGAATTTAGAGGAAGTGTACTCACATTTACGTGGAGGGATAATGCAAAACTATTTAGGAAAATTCACGCTCGGCACACCCAACCGGGATTCAAATCCCGATCTATCCTACATTGGGAGTATAGTTTATTGCCAGAGTAACACCTCAAACCATTTGACCACTGAAGCGGGTTGTGGAACTTCAATCTCCGTATCTATTTATTTTTTATAAAACTCCGTGGTTTGTTAAACGCTGAGTACGACTACTGCAGCACGAATTTGATCATACTGCGAGTTGTTGTTCATGCACCTGCAGGGGTAAGGATACATGGCCTTGTTGTTCTGAGCACTGTAGGGGGAGTACTTGTCCAGCAGCCATATCATGATCCCTGTGACTGTCAGAGCACCAACAATGCTCAGCCATACTTCCAGACGGAGCACCGTCATGAACTTGAACAGGGAGGTCTTCCTTACTGGCTTCCTTATCACTGAAACATACAGCACCGTCATGAACTTGAACAGGGAGGTCTTCCTTACTGGCTTCCTTATCACTGAAACAAACAACACTGTCATGAACTTGAACAGGGAGGTCTTCCTTATCACTGAAACAAACAACACCGTCATGAACTTGAACAGGGAGGTCTTCCTTACTGGCTTCCTTATCATTGAAACATACAGCACCATCATGAACTTGAACAGGGAGGTCCTCCTTACTGACTTCCTTATCCCTGAAACATACAGCACCGTCATGAACTTGACCAGGGAGGTCTTCCTTATCAATGAAACAGGAAACATTGACATGTAAATGGGAATTAAGACTAGTACTTTATTGTGTAAAACGGAATGTTCTTGATTTAAAGTTGTTTGTCTAGTACATCAAGTGAGGGTTTCCCCAAAGAATACGAACGGCTCAGAGCTCACTTAGCCTAATGACCCACAAGATCCCACAATACCAGAAACTCCCGACACTAATGGCCCAGCTGCTTGTGGAAACGACATCGAACCAGAATATTTTCTCACCAATAGATATTCCGGACTGGTCGAAATACGGAGCCACAAAATCGATCACTTCCTCTCTCTCTGACGTCATCGTTAGGGGGGCGATGATCATATCGGTCTCCTGAGAAATATAATTCACCCAGATAAGTAACAATGCCACTTGGGTTGTGTTTCAGCACTTTCAGGGATGGGTGCAACAACTTGTTGAAACAGACTAAGGTTTATCAAAACGTGTTTTTTAAGATCATTTTAAAAAAGATAGATTATTTTCTCGATTAAGTAGTTTGGTGCTATAACAGTTTTCACAGATAAGTTTTGATGCTATAACATTGATCCACGAAATGGCTTGAAGCTATAACGAATGATTGTGCTGCGATGTTAGAATGTATGTCGATGGCTGTAAAATGTTATCATGCAACAGTTTGTTGACCTGTTCCGTTCCGACAATTAAAAGATTGCTAGAAACTCTGGGTTAATCGAGCTCCTGGATATGTCAAGTCACTTTTAACAAGCAGAATGAACTGAGCTTAATGGTAAAATTAACAAAACATTTTGTGAGTAGGTTTTCAACAACCAGAAAGGACAACGTTATCCTGTATATGTTACGAGATGGATGGAAGTACTCTCTTGGCCATAAGACTGTCACTATGATGTATATTTAGTTGAATAACAAAAGAATATCAGAAGCATCCTTTACTTTACCAAACAATTTTCTTCGAACTTATTCCTATAATCGATCTATCAAACAACATATACTTGGGAAATAAAGGCCACTAACCCTCTTCCACGGTGAGCTTACCAACCATTCTATCCAGGAGATACTCACACCACAGCGAGATTTCTCACCATGCCATCCAGGAAATACTCACACCATAGCGTGATCCCTCACCATACCATCCAGGAGGTAATCACCTCTTGTCAAGACTCATCACCATGCCATCCATAAGGTACTCACTAGTAGTGGCCCTGGAATTTGGAAACAGCGCTATGATTGGTTGAATTTGATCACTTGATCACACAGCTCAATCTCTGATTGAATGTTGGTTATCCCCCTCCGCAATCCCTTCCCACCTCCTGACCCCCTTACCAGTGTTCCAAACTTGTTTTTAAATTTGTGTTTATTGGTTATTTATGTATGCTCATTGCTTTTTTTATGTCTGGTAGGAATGGGACGGGGCATTGAAGTTTTTTAATTTATTTATTGGCATGCAGTCCACGGCGTCGGGTGTTCTTCCCTCGTCATCGAAGGGAACACGGAACACGAAGATCTCCTGATGGCAGCGTAGCTAAGAGTGTGAAAGATGGTTCCCCTGCATTGAGACCCCTTTCACTTCCTCCTCACTACCCCCAGTTTCAAGGCATGTGTCGCAACCCCATATGCGGTAATGGTTTTTCCCGGTGTCGCAACCCCCTATGTGGTAATGGGTTTTGCCTGATGGCTGGCGCCAGTTTAGCGGCTCGACAAGACAAGTCGAGACAAAAATAGAACATGACCTTGAATGATGCCGCAACCCTCCCCCTTCTATATGGTAATGGGTTTTTCACAGTGATGTCGCAACTAGAGAGCATTGACTCAGCTCTAATTATGCACAATAAAGGGCCTCGGAAGTCATGCGGTATTTATAATCCTCAGTTAGGGGCCGATATCCCCCACCACAAAAGTCTATTAAATTTGGTTGTTTGGAATCGTCCGTTGACATGCGTGGATGTAGGTATCCGTCATGGATCGGAGGAGTAAGGTCACTAGAGTTCCAGAGTTTATATGGAGTGAGGGACAGTAGAAAACTACCCCACTTCACCCAAGTGAGATTCGAACCCACCAACTCCCCCGCCATAACTATATGAGTGACACGTACCCTTTCTGGCAAAACGTGTGGTAAGGAGGATTAAGAAAATGTTCCGAATGGAGAAATACCTACAGTTTACACGGCGGGGATTCTATTTCCCCCACCAGAATTAAATGAGCCTGACATTTAGAAGTCAAGACACGTGATCTTCAGCAACCTATTTTGATATACTATTAATACCTATAAAATATCACCGGTACTGTAGTATTATTTTATACATGTTGGCTGAAAAAGTTTGTATTTCCTAAAAGTCACTTTGTATAAAAATTGGAGTCTACCTATAAACAGTTGTTTTACACAGAATTTATTTACCACTGGTTCGGGCTTTAGTACACTTATTCCCCCGTAAAGTTAATCTAATGTGAGCCTGATGATTCTTAGCCCCACGACAACCGATGTATAAAATATTATTGTTATTGTACTTATTTAACTATGAGAGGGTGAAATCATAAACAAAATAGTCAAAACAAAACCTTCCAAGTGCAGACATGGGCTCAAACTACCTCCCTCAGTACACCTGGTTGAGATTCGAACCTAAATCTCCCCATCATCAGAAGTCTATAGCCTAATGCTAGTGTGGAGCGTTAGACCATGCAGCTACCAAAGCAGTGATTACCACTTTGTCCTCTAGTGTGGGCCAGTTTGTTATCTATTACTCTTTTTAGCACCGCTTCTTACTAACGGTTCAGGTTATAATACGCTTAAGCACTATTTACGTTAATGGACTAGGAATTGGGAAGGTTGCACCCGAATTAGTGTGGGAAGGGAGATTGTAAAAACCACCCCGGTTCACCCGACTGAGATTCGAGCCTCAATCTCCTCCCCCTCCTCCTGTCCACGCTATTATAGCTCAACACGAATCTGGCGTGTTAGCTAACTGCGTCACCGAGGTGAGTATCTACCACTCTGCACTCTTTATTGAGAGTTATTAATCTTTACGAGGCTAGCTCTTCTCTATGTACACTTCAACCAAACCAAATATTACAACAGATTGAAAGAAGAAGCAGAACCACGAGTCCAACCGGATTCTGAATAGGAAAGGTTGAATCCACATTTTCGTAGAAGGAGAGCGGAAAACACCCTTAGTTTACCCGACCGAGATTCGAACCTCAAACTCCCCCGTCTTCGGCCGTCTGCCACTACACGAAACAAGCGCGTCAGTCAACTACGCCACCGAGGTAATTTATTTTAGAAACAACAGTTTTATTAAATACAATTTTAAATATTATTTAATATCTGCAACTATATTTTGACGAAATAATCTATAACTACATATATTCATAAGTAATATTAAATATAATTTTAAATATCATTTAATGCTTGAAACTATATTTTGTTGACATTATAAATAGCATTTACACAAAACAAATAAGCCACATAAACAACAAAGAAATTTAATGTTAATGATTATATTTTGAAGAAATTATATATATATATATATATATATATATATATAACTTTTACAAAAATTCATAAGTAATATTAAATCCAATTGTATATATTATATCATTTAATGTTCGAAACTATATTTTGTTGACATAATAAATAACAAATAATAAACTCAAACGCGATCTGGTGCACATATTATTTATAAATAACACGAACTTGACACATTTTAGCACCACGTCTTACTACCCGTTCGAGTTATGCGCTTAAAAACTAATTACACTAATGGATTAGGAATTGGGAAGTTTGAACCTGCATTTGCGTAGCGGGAGAGTGAAAAAACTACTCCTCTAGGTCTAAGACAGCACTCTCGCAGTATACTAAACTGCAGGGTGTTCGAATCCTGGTCCACTGGCTGCCACCTTCTTTGGTCAGTTAGGGCTCTCCAGCTCAAATGATTATATTTGACAAAGGTTTTTGGTAACAACATAATTACTTTTATTTTGAAACAATGAAAATTACTCTAAGGGGTAAGGACAAGGAAGTGAACCCGCATTTTCCTGGAGAGCGAGACTGGGAAGCACCTTACTAGAATCCGATCTCCCGGCAAAACATCATGACACGGAGCTAATATCGGATTTCGAAACCCTGTCGTGTGTACCTACCGTTATAAACATACTAGCTGTTTTGCATCGTGGGCCTGACGCTTTATACAGCGTTGTGCTGGGAATTTCCATTCTACCTCCACGAAATTTCTGTACACTTCAGTTCTATCAGCTAGTATTTAAAAGTATTCGTTAAACGGGGGTTCGGATCTCTGCTAATTAGTATCCACTTATATCCTCGCAGTATATAGAACAACCAGTGGCGTAGTAGGCTCAAGGAGTAAAAATAATGGCGGTAATGTCTCAGGCAAGTCAGAGCAGTTTACCACTCTCCTTTTCACTCAAATGTGGGTTCATAAAATTCCTCATATAACAACGACTATCCTGTGCATGATTCCGACCTTCCCCCGCCAGAAATAGATGAACCTAAAATTTAGACGGCATGCCCACTTGTGCCGGGGTGAAAATCGAGGAAGTCTAACAAGAATTTCTGGACTTTCTAGTTTCCCTGGAGTACATAAGCACGTTTGAGGTTATTTGATCGTACATTTAAATTAGTTGAGAAACTTTCTTACTTAGTATAAGTGGTAGAGATTAGATCTTAAAGGGGTAAAACTCTCTCTTCTCGAGTTCAGCTGAGGTCAGATCCCTCATGGCGGAAATTTAGATTTTGCAACGACCCTTAGTTTTTAACCCTAAACTTGTTATAAATGTTGAAAGAGAGTGCCAACTACTCTGTTGAAGAATCATGAACCCCCCACCCCAAGGCCTCTTGGTGCATTGGTTGTGGCCTTCTAAGGGTCACAGGTTCAGATGTGCTTTCTAATGCCCACTCAGAGACAAATTTTTCGGAAACAATCCTTGTTGTGTTTAAGCGTTCACCATCTACGGGAACATGGATTCAAACTTTGAATAATAAACCAGTCATTTGAAAAAGGAGTCAAGTCCATTGGTGTTAGTTGTGACTTACCCCCTTTTTCAAAAGACTGATTCATTATTAACGGCTGTACCACCATTTGCGAGAGGGTGAAATGTGAAAAGGTGTCTACCTATCAGGATGTAAATTAAAACATAAAGGTAGTTTCAAATAACCAAAACTATTATTTATGAATACTGCATCACTGACACTGTGGCACGGAATTCGAACCCGGGACCAACAAATAATTATGATGCGCAATATAGAGTTCTGTCTCTCTTGTTAATAGCCGGCTATTAGACCAGTATGCTCATGACGGGTGAGATCGAGGTTCGAATTCCACTAAGGTCTTGAAAGGTTTTTCCCGAATAGATTTATATCCTTCTTTCAAGCAAATGCTGGCAGATTACTTCTAAAATGAGTCCTTTCTCATTCCTACCCAATTTCAGTAGCCTTATTATCACATTTATACGTATAATCTGAATGGTTAGTAAGACGCGGTGCTAAATAATTAAACAAAAAACATGGTTTCCTAAAACAAAGTGTAATGTTATATTTTTACACGTCTGAAATACTAGCCTGATATTTTCTTTAAATTCAACCTTCATCATCCCTACCTCACTAAAGAAATACAAAGCGGTGCTAAAAAAGAGTAATAGAGAGCAAACTGGCCTACACTAGAGGACAAAGTGGTAATCACTGATTCGGTGGCCACATGGTCTGACGCTCCACACTAGCATTAGGCTATAGACTACTGATAACGGGGAGAATGAGGCTTAAATCTCGGCTGGGTGTACTGAGGGAGGTAGTTTGAGCCCATACCTGCACTTGGAAGGTTTTGTTTTCACTATTTTGTTAATGATTTCACCCTCTCATACTTAAATAAGTACAATAATATTTTATACATCGGTGGTCACAGAGCTATATGTCGTCAGGCTCGTATTAGATTAACTTGATGGGGGAATAAGTGTACTAAAGCCCGAACCGGTAGTAAAAATTGCTGTGGTAAAACAACTGTTTATAGGTAGATTCTAATTTTTATACAAAGAGACTTTTAGGAAATACAAACTTTTTGTCAGCCAACATTTATAAAATAATATTACAGTACCGGTGATATTTTATAGGTATTAATAGTATATTAAAATAGGTTGCCGCAGATCACTTGCCTTGACTTATGAATACGTGAAATTAGATCTGGTGAATTTTCTAATTGTTCCTATGAAATTGGAACTGTAATTCGTTGATACAGTTCTCATCTGTCATGTTCATCTCTAGGATTCGGTTCGAATCTCGTTGGGGTGCATTGGTAATAAATCTCGACATTGAGATTTTCGATCTTGTTATTCTATTCTTTATACTTGCATATATATGTTTTCTCTCTTGCTATCCAAATATTTATGTTGATGGAAAAAGAATATATAATAATAAAAGGAAGTGTTTATCCGTGTGTGTATATGTTGTTTGTTTGTTTGTGTGCGATGTCCAGACAAATATACGGCACGCAGAGATCTTAAATTTTTAACATAGGTGTATGGTAGGGGGTCCGAATGCACCTCGAAACCGGATTTTTAGTTAGCTCTTTAATTTGACTATTTTTAACACAATACCACAGTGGGTAACGAGCAACGTCGTGTGGTATTGCTAGTTATGAATAATTTAAAAGGTAAGTGTTCCCTAATTTGCGTGAAGGTAGATAATGAAACCATTTAGGAAAAAACCATCAATTCATCCGGACATATTTGAACCCCATCACTAGCAAAAAAAATAAGACTAGCTTCTTGGGTAGCAATTTACCGTAACAATGCATTTTATAATAACTTTTGTATACATGCATCAGTAGTGATATTAATTGGTCAGCCCAGTTTGACCTAATTTCAGAGTCCAGTTTGACCTACTTTCCACATCCGTATGATTTACCGTTATTACCCCTCCTTCTGACCTTTCTCTCCTACCACCACCCCAACCCAGGACATGTTGGTTCTTGATGATTAATTATTAATGATTGTTAATTAATTATTGTTAATTAATTAATTGGTAGGATAGAGGTGTTGGAGTTTTTATTCATCGATTTGTTTAATAGAACCTCTCGCTATGGTGGTCGGGGGCTAGAACGAGCATTGACAGGCAGCAGTGGGGAAGCGCGGTGCTAGTTGAGATCCCTCTCTAGCAAGTGTCAGCGGCCGACCGAGGACCGAGCCCTCCCTTTCACTTCCCTCCTCTGACTGCTTGTCATGAGCACTTGAATTCTCCCTCTTCCCCCCCTCTCTTTTCACTCTGCCCATTCATTGTTGGAAATTCCCTCGAGCCATGAAGGTCGTTAGGTGAATCGTAAAAGAAACGTTAAATTTAAACATTTGTGCTCCTTACAGACTCATTAACCTGTATACTGCCAGTCATTCACTGCTGGTAATGAGCCACTCGTCACAGGCTCAGGGATTCGCTCACCAGTCGTTAATGAGACAAGAATAGACAGCGATACACTTGCTGTCTCTGGTGCTACTTTACACCAGCCCCCAATCTCCCTGTAATGACCCGAGTACGTTAACCGCTGACCAAATTGGCCACAATACCGTTATATAATACTCAAGCTCATGTAGTTCATCGAAGCCGGTCGAAGAAATGTTCCGCTAACTGCTTGAC
Organism: Timema californicum; assembly: GCA_902141385.1. Taxonomy (NCBI): domain Eukaryota; kingdom Metazoa; phylum Arthropoda; class Insecta; order Phasmatodea; family Timematidae; genus Timema; species Timema californicum. Next base: position 5,165 of record CABFOW010003137.1, on the reverse strand, counting down.
ACAGGATTCAAACCTGGGACGTTTAAAAAAACTTCTCTCTCTCTCCTAGAAGCCCCATCTCAAACATTATGGACAAAATACTTTCTCTTTGGGTAGAAACCTCAGTCACAACAACAATGTTGCCATCTCCTCGTGTCTTGGATTCTCCAACCGACTTATTTAAGGGTTAAAAAATAATAACATTTCATTGCTAGTTTTTTAATTGACAATCAGCAATTGATTAATTTAAAACATTCATAACAACAACAAGCAACAATATTATTTAAGTCTTTTGACCAATACATATAAAATACATCTACCATCTAGAAAATGAGTAGTAACAACCTCCAAAAGGGGACGCTTAGAGGCGCTAGAGCGTATATTGACAATGTATCCGCAGTTTTTACATGACAATCTTACTCTTCCAACAAACTCAAGCACAATAGCATTCGGTTCTCTTCCGATAGCACAACGTTATAACTTTTGTTTTTCTCAAGTTCGTTTAAGCACTTGCCACGATTGTATTCCTCAGGTTTAACGCACTGCATAATAACTCCTCGTCCCAACAGACATCCTGGTGAGCAACATTTGGAGGTGTTTGATGTTTGTGCCAAATAAGATTGGAGAGCCTTGCGTAGGATCCGCAGCATTTAAATGGCATAATGTCAGTTGGAGATGCAGCAAAAGGAATAAACACTCGCTCTACTCACAAACTCTAACTTAAAAAAAATGGCTCCACTAGCTCCAATGACGCAGCAGAGCACGTTTTAGTTTATTAATTCACTTTTAAACATCACACTTTGTCCTCCAAGATATATCATACAGTGTGCTTTAGATTTAAAGCGCTTACAACCCAAATAATAGATTGACTTTGGAAGGAAAACGTTACCGAAACTACCCAGACCGAGTATGTAGTCGGAGGGCGTTTCACCTATAATTTTAACATTTGAATATTTTTTGTAAATTGTTAAATCCTCGAGATTTACGGGTTCTTCGGACTTTACCTCCTCCTCCGGTGGTGGCGGGTACTCAGGTGACTCTGCTGACTGGTAGACAGCCGACTCTGATGGTGGGTACGCCGATGGATATGACGCCTGGTAGGTAGACGCCTCTGATGGTGGGCACGCAGGTGACTCTACTGACTGGTAGACAGACGACTCTGGTGGTGGGTACTCGGGTGACTCTGGGGGCGGGTACGCCTGTGACTCTGGGGGTGTGTAGGCCTGTGTCTCTGGGGCGGAGGCGGTGGCGTCATGAAGGAAGGTGGCGGGTGGTGTGGAGCTCGGTAGGGTGGCGGCGGTGTGTGGTCGGGGCAACACAGCCACAACGTCCCTCTTGCAGAAATTGTACACTGCGCACGTCATATCACAGATGTATGTTTCCTCAATTCTCTCGTAGGGTAGTACTTCCATCGCTCTTATCGTGTGACAGGTAGAGTAGCAAAACTCTATATAGCCTCGCTCCTCTACTTTGTAAATTACCTGTCTATCACTCACCGCCACACTGTGAACATTCTCTACCGTCATATAGGCGCGCTCCTCAATCGTATGACCCACAAACTTTAAATTAATATAGCCGGATCGAAACATGGTGAGCGTACCCGAGAGCTAAACGTTCTGTATTAATTGCTCCACTGCCCCATGTTTTTGTAAACTGCCGCGTCTCTTAAACGCGTTCAAAGTTCACAATGGTAGGTGATCCGTGTTTTACTCCGGCGCAGGTAAATACCAGTTTTTCTTTATTTAACTCACACACGTCTTCCTCTGCTAGAGTACCAAAACGACAGGGTATAAATACACAAAACTCGCCATCTAGATAGGCTATTAAGCGTCTCCCGAACTTTGTATTGACCGTTTTTAATTTATCCACTGAGTACTTTTGATCTAGGGATAGATCACACAATTTTACGGTCTGCACGGCGTCGACAATATTTACCAGCTGCTGTAACTTGTCCATCTTAAGCTGCTTATAAAAAATAACCAAGTGGGCGTTCCTCTTTATACCCACCTCCTCGATCGACGTCACGAGAAGAACAGGGTCACGATCTATTCTTGTCTAGACTTGTCTTGTCTGCCCGCCAACTTGGCGCCTTGGAAAACCCCGTTGCCTGGGTCAATGACCTCAATATCTATTCTTGTTTTGTCAAACCGACATACTGGTGCCAGGGAAAACCCCGTTGCATGGGTTAGTGACCTCAATATCTATCCTTGTCTTGTCAGACCAACATACTGGCGCCAGGGAAAACCCAAGGTTGTTGAGGTCACGATCTATTCTTGTCTTGTAGATCCCGCAGACTGGAGCCAGGGTAGCGAAGGAGGAGGGGGTCTCAAGGCAGGGGGCCCCACTATCACACTCTAGCCCTGACAGCCATAGCGCAAGGTTCGTGCTGAACAGTCCGACAGAGCCTTGTGAGAGAAGAGCCAATGTTCATTATACCCCCGACAGCCATAGCGCGAGGTTCGTGCCTCTGTCTCATGCTCCCCCCAAATAAACTACAACGCCCTAAAACTCCAACACCTCTATCCTACCAATTGATTAATTAACAATCATTAATAATTAATCATCCAGAACCAACGCAATTAACAATAATTAATTAATTAATAATCAATTAACAATTAACAATCAACAAGAATCAACATGTCCGGGTTGGGCGTAGTAGGGGGAGGTCAGGAGAAGGGGGAAGGAGGGGGCATGAGGTTGGGGAATAACGGTAAAAATCACAATACTATCTCAAGGTATGACTTAGTGGAGCGAGGTATCAGGCTAGCTACTTGCATCGATGGTTACATGGTTTAAGTTGTCACTGGATGGCCGACGACAGAGTGATCGACGTTTGATTCGTCATTTGTGTGAAGGTAGATAATGAAACCCTTTGGAAAAAACCTATTAATTCATCCAACCATATTTGAACCCCATCACTGACAAAAAAAATACGAGGTCCTGGGTAGCAATCTACCATCACTATGCATTTTATAATATTTTATTGTATATATGCATCGATGGTTGCATGGTAATGCGTCACTAGCATCCGATGATAGAGTGATCGTCGTTTTATTTTCTCACTCCAAGCAAATTTGGGTACACATTCTACCTGGTCTAGAAAAAGCTGGTCGACTGGAAAAACCCCTTCGAAAATGTTGGGGTGCACTCGGAAAGAAGTACGGCCATTCTAACAGACATTAGCTGTGCTAAAGGTATCGAGGTTTGAATCCTGGTGTGCACACCGTCTAAAGGTCAGGCTCATTTAATTCTGATGGGGGGAATAGAAACCACGCCGTGTTAACTGTAGGTATTTCTCCTTACGGAACATTTTCTTAATCCTCCTTACTACACGTTTTGCCAGAAAGGGTACGTGTCACTCATATAGTTATGGCGGGGGAATTGGTGGGTTCGAATCTCGCTTGGGTGAACTGGGGTAGTTTTCTACTCTCCCTCACTCCGCGTTAACTCTGGAACATCACTACCTTACTCCTCCGGTCCATGGTGGATACCTACATCCACGCATGTCGACGGGCGATACCTAACAACCAAATTTAGTAGACTTTTGAGGTGGGGGATACCGGCCCTTAACTGAGGATTATAAATCCCCGCATGACTTCCGAGGCCCTTTATTGTGCATAATTAGAGCTGAGTCAATGCTCTCTAGTTGCGACATCACTGCGAAAAACCCACTACCATATTGAAGATGGGAGGGTTGCGACATAATTCAAAGTTGTGTTCTATTTTTGTCTCAATTTCTCTTATCGATCCACTAAACTGGCGCCAGTCACCAGGGAAAACCCATTACCCCATAGGGGTCGTGACACCAGGAAAACCCATTACCGCATAGGGGGTTGCAACACATGCCTTGAAAGAGGGGTAGTGAGGGGGAAGTGAAAGAAGGCTCAAGCCAGTGGAACCATCTCTCACACTCTTCTCTACACTGCTGCCATGAGAGCTTCGAGCTCCCTGTTCTCTCCGATGACGAGGAAGGAACGCCCGACGCCGTGGACTGCATGCCAATAAATAAATAAATAAACTCCAACACCCCGTCCCAATCCTACCCAGACATAATAAACAATGAGCACAACTAAAACAGCAATGAGCATACGTAATACCATTGAGCACACATCATAAACCAATGAGCATACATAGATAACCAATGAGCACAATTTAAAAAACAAGTTTGGGCTGGAATAAACAAGTTTGGAACACTGTAAAGGGGGTAAGGAGGAGGGGTGATGGTTATGAAGAGGGGAGGGGTAGGGGGAAATCCAACAGACAATCAGATAGCGAGGGGCGTGGTCACATGATCAATTTCAACCCATCAGAGCACTGTTCCCAAAAGCCAGGGCCACTACTCTCACTCCATAACGAGATCCCTCACCATGCCATCAGCAGGTACTCACTCCATAACGAAATCCTTCATCATGCCATCCAGAAGCTATTCACCTCGTATCGAGATCCCTCACCATGCAATCAATGAGGTACTCACCACTTGACGAGATCTCTCACTATGCCATCCAGGAGGTACTCACCCCCATGGCAAGGTCGCCCACCATGCCATCCCAAGTACCATCCGGGAGCCTAGAGCCGAACTTTCCGTTCTTGGGTGCGACGATCTCGTAGTCGAACTTGAGGCTCTCAGCGAGCACCACCAGTAAGTCAAGACAATACCCCTCCCAGATGTCCTTTCCTTGGTCGTCCTTCATCACCTCCCCGGAGGTAGGGTCTCTTTTCATGTACGACCACGGGATACCCTGGACAAAGCGGTCTGTGTCGTCAGGTTCATAACACACTGGGCACATCTTTGTTGGAGACACCGGGTGTTGTGTTCCACAAGTGGTGTTTCTAGTAGTTCTCCAAACGTCTCTCTACGCTATTAGCATTCAATTCCTATAAAGAATATTTGTAATCTTTATCCTTTAAACTAGTCCCGTCTCCAGAATAATCTCGGCCGTGCCCATTACCAAGTACCTCCTAGCCCTGTCTCCATATTAACCTCGGCTGTGCCCACTCTGAAGAACCTCCCAGCCCTGTCTCCAGACTAACCTCTGCTGTGCCCATTACCAAGTACCTCCCAGCCCTGTCTCCATACTAACCTCGGCTGTACCCACTCTGAAGAACCTCCTAGCCCTGTCTCCATACTAACCTCTGCTGTACCCACTCTGAAGAACCTCCTAGCCCTGTCTCCATACTAACCTCGG
>CABFOW010003136.1:61430-81809 GCA_902141385.1 Timema californicum | reverse complement strand
TAATAATAATAATAATTCACTGTTGAGCACTTCCATTTCATTATCCTATAGTTTACATTAAATTGTATTACATAGTTTCATTAACGCAAGTTCCTTTTTATGATGTAAACTAATTTAAGTTCTTAAGACTTTTTTTTTTACAAAATGTATGTTCATATAATTAGAGCCACAATATAGTATACAGTTAAATATAATAAAATTATCTTAGTTTAAGCATATTTTATCCTCTTTATTGACGAAATAAATAATTACTGTTTTATTTTAATGTTTAAATTTCTACCGGCAGATGTCTCTAGTAATGTAAACTTACAATGTTGAAGTGCATGATGGGTAAAATAGTTAAAGGAATTTGTAAGGTTTATTCTAGTAAATAAATATTTAGCTTAATTGATAAGAATTTTATATAAGGGAACTTGATAGTAACAATAATATTCTTTAGTTTAGAAATCAGAATACAAATAACTGGTTTATATTAATTACACTGTCAAATTAAATTCCATAAAATAAACGGTGTAAACCACTCCATTTTGTTGTAAACAAGAGGTCAGAATAACAATGGATTAAATTACAAAATACAGTTATATTAAATATAAAATTTAGATTCAAAATTTGAAATTTTATTTTTGATAAAGATTTTAACTTAAACCTATTGCTATTATTATTAAATCTCTTTAAGTTATCATCACTATAACATATTGTATAATAAGAAAACTATTTATTTTGTATGTAAAATATATTTAAAGCTAATTTTTATAAGCTACTTTTGACTTATTCAAATTTAGACTCACATTTGTTAAAGTTCTCTAGATCAAATGCAGATTTTTATTTTTGTCAACTGAATTCACTGTAATAAACAGAATAGGTATAGTCTTACTTAGGGGTAGGTAAATTTAAAAAATCTACTATGCCCTATCTACCCACCTTAAAAAAAGTAGTTAGCAATTTGTACATTCAATTTTTTTAATTCCTTAAATCATATTTTAATGTAGGCTACTATTAACTTACCATTTACATATTATTTTTTCAGTTCTAGACTTGTATTGATTTTGTAGGCCCAACTTTCTCACAACATTTTTAACCCTAGAATACTGTTGTACGTAAACTATATGAGGAGTGCTTGAACAACTTTTCATCCCCACTCTCCTTCCAAGAAAGTGGGCCACCCCTCTTTTGAGCTATACATCCAACTGTCATTTAACAATAAGCTGTCATGACGGATGATTGCATCTTGGATGTAACGTTACATTATTCATTAATTTGGAAGTACATGCCAGATTTATGTATCAACAGTTTTAATAGAGTTGAAGGAAACACCAATATTGGGCCTAACTGTGCCCGGACTATTAAAAATCGGTTGATTATCAATATTTTCATTTCTTTCTTCTTTACTAATAACTAAACAGTTCCAGCCATTACAAGTATTTACACAGGTTTTTTTTTCTAGAGCTTGATTCTTCTTATTTGCATTTCTTTCTTCTTTACAAATAACTAAACAGTTCCAGCCATTACAAGTATTTACACAGGTTTTTTTTTCTAGAGCTTGATTTTTCTTATTTTTTATTTTGATGTAGCCTATTTAATTTTGTGTTTGATGTATTTAATTTTGATCCAATTAAAAATACAAAAAATGAGAGAAAAAAATCAAATTAACCAAAAAAGATTAAAAGTTAAACGAACATAACGTAAGAAGCTTATTATTTAGGTTGTATCTTTTAATACGTTAGAGTTACATAGCAATGGCAATACAGCACTACACAATGATGATACTATTCTAAGGTTAAACATATTTTTATCCAATGTCAACTATAGCTTTTTTGCTCCATCTGGTAACCAACTTAATACAATCTATTGTATGATTGATTTTAGAGATACATTCTTTGCAATCAAGCCTAAAGTTTTGTATCACATAAATACAGGGACATTTCCATTTGAACTGTTTTGGATCTGTACTTACCTATTTTGAAAGGTGTGGACAATTTTGAATTTGCATCACTCCATAGATAGGTTAGTGACTGACAAATAATTGTACAAACACATTTAATTTAAATGACTTTATATTATTTCATACACTCTAAAGTAGAATTGTGCTTGGAGTGCACTTACACCTATTTCTTTTTGCCAACATTGATAACATTTTACCTATTACTGTTATTTATAGAAATTTAAAATATCTATCAAACGTGACAGTTGAATGACTATATTAAAGTGGTTTTAATAATATTTGTAACTGTCGATTATGGTCCTTCTTCCATAATTTTATAGCTCCTAATATCAAAGAAGGCAGTGGCTGGAATATTTTTCCTAACCACCCTCAAATAGAATGTAATATTAGTGTAATTCTTCAATCTAAGAGGTTTTCATCAACATTTCATTCTCTTTAATGCATTGTATCAATGCCTTGTTTTGTTGGTGATATTCTTCTCTGAACAAATGATTGTAATGGTATTTGTTGTGTTATCGGTTTTAGATACATTGGTTTGGATCTGAAAACAGTTGGACTGTCAAACCATGGTCAAAATCACACAAATCTTAAAGGCCGAACCACCAAACATTGTTTCCGAGGAACTGATGTTCAAATTTTGGTTGGCACTTCAAATGTATATTAAACAAGGCTCTACAATAAGATTTTGAAATTAATCACTTTAAGGAACTCCTAATGAGTAAACATAAAAAGATATAAAAATACTCAATCAACTTAGCATGCAGATTTTATTTAGTCGATTTAGGAGTGAGCATGCTAAGCTTTCGACTCCAACACTTCTATTTTTCTACGATTCGATTCTTGTTCCTTCTTAAATGGCAAAAGTATATTAATCAGTTATAACAAATTGATCACATTAACATGTTCCAATACAGATTTATTTATGGGAAGCTTCTTTGGCACTATGAATTTATATTAAAATTAAAATTTGTCAATCCAAATTATAACTAATGCTTGTAAAGAATAAAAAAAGTCTATAAAATTTAAATGATACAATGGCCATGTATTGTGATAATATTATAAATTTTTATTTTGAAGCCAGTGAGTTTCGGTATATTTTTACAAACTCTACATACAGCCATATTTGCTTCCAACTCGGATTCTACAGCCCTGTTCTTAAGCCAGGCCATACATACATTTAAACAAATTTGACTTTGTGTCTGCTTTCACATGTTAGCACTCTGCCATATTTGTTGAACATATTTGAAAGGCATCTCTTCTACTTTCAAATTAACTGAACATGACACTGACTAAACATACTATAATGGTTTGGTTTTTTGGGTGTAGGCTACTCTTTAATTTTCTTAAATAAACAGGACCTTTAGGATAGAGGTACCAGCTGTGAGTTGTCTACTTGCATTAAATGAATGCCTCTTAGAAAATAAAATGAGTGTCATAATATAGTTATGTAATTCAAATTAAAAGTAACTATGTAAAAAGTTAGTTTATATACAAAGGCAGTGTTTGGGTTTTATTTTTATTGTGAATTGACCATTAGCTGAGGTGATCTCGTGTACAAAACCATGTACTAAAAGGGTTCTTAGATTGTTATGTGGTTTCTAGATATTACTATAATCAATAGGTTTCAAGTGCAAATGATTATTGTGTTTTAATTGCTAAAAAGAAAAATTACTTGAAGAGATGGCTAGATGAATGATCTACTTGGTGTGAATTATGTAACAAACCAAATCGTCTTTCAGGGTAGAAACCCTAAGATAGGCCTAAACATGTTTAGTTTAGTGGTCAAAAATATAATCGAGAAAGTAATAATTTTTCTACCTTTGGCATACAAGTCCTGAGTAAGAAGAAATACCTACACCAATAAGTTAAATTTCAAGTCTTTCCACTTCACACAACCACACTATTATGCCCTATATAGCAAATCTCCGTTCATTACCATGATATAATGTAATTTGTGTCAGTAGCACAATGTTTTCTTGCAACTTTGTTTAATAATCTGCCTTTATTTATTATAATTATATAATATGCGTTATTGTTTTAGATGATATTGTTCAATTTGTATTTATGGTCCCTTTTTAGTCCTTATTTTCTGAAATCTGCAAGGCTATATTAAAATTTAAATTCAATATACTTTGGTTTCATTGGTGTTGTATTTAAAAAAATACAATTTCAATATAATTTTATCTTAAATTATCGGTTCATGTATCTATCGACAACAATATCTTGAAGAATGATGAGGGTGTTTTTCAAGGAGCTGCACAAGTCTTAGCGTGAGAAAGAAAAATAAGTGTATAAACTACCTTCTTTATAGCCATTTAGGATTAAACCCCAAGACCCGTGTTCTAAAGGTAGACATACTTTATATAAAAACATTTTGCAAAATATATTTTCATAAAAGATATTAAAATATCAAAATTGGCTTTAAACACAATATATTTATCCAGGGCCATACAGATTATTTGTTTGTAGTGTGTAGTGGGAAAGGTGGGAAAGGGAGAGATTAGATATCTCCCCCTTCTTTTTCAAGAATATTATTGGTGTATATTTTGTATTCCTCTTCAATATAAAGGCTAAAAGCTTATTGGTGATTTATATAAAATTCTTAATACCTTCAACTCCTGTTCAAATAATCAAATGACATAAAGAAGAATGTTAGGTTAAAACAATTCCTTGCCATCTTTTGTTGGCAGCGAAGATAGAACATCCCCCACCAGAAACATATATTTCTGGGTATGGCCCCGCCTTTTCCGCAATGCAATTAAATAAATCATAAAATGTTTTTATTTGAGAAAACTACACACTGAAAACAAATGAAAATCAAATTAACAAATTACATTACGGTACAGTACTAAAATTCGCCCTTATTACATACATTTTCATAGTACAACATTATTTAAATAAAAAGATACATTTGAAATTTGAACATATAGAAATTATGTTGTTACAACATTTTGTAAGTTTATTAACAAATAAATAAAATTATCTAAATATACATGTTGCACAACCTTGTTGGTATCTGATTTTAATAACAATTATTTCTTTTTAACTCCATTCACTTGCAATCTATGCCAGGGCCCCCCAAGTATGGCCTAAAGAATGGGGTTGTCCAGCCCTTAGACGCTTTGACAAGAATAAATAAAATAATTTCACTGGCAAATACCTAAATAATGCTGCTCCTATACATACATATATAATCACCAAAGGTCATAAATTTTGCAATTGGTTTGTTGTAGCTCTCTACTTTTTCTTATACTGGGCCAATTTTTTTTACATCTTAATACCTTATTTTGTCTACGTTGTCTACTTACTGATTAATGTACTCCAGTCTGGTCTCCGTCTTGAATTTCTCCCCTCCGAAGATCCTCATTATTTATTATTTTGATCAACCTACCCTGTCTCAGTATATGGCCTACCATTTTAACTCTTCTTTGCTGAAGCTAAACCTTTCCAAAGTTTCCTTTCTTCATTTGCGTTTCATAGCACTTATTTATTTAGTACCATATCCATCCATGATATTTTCAACATTCTTCTGTAGCACCATTTTTCAAATGCTTCTAATATGTTTTGAATCTTCATTTGTCCATGTTTCACATACACAAAGCGCAACGCTTCATGCATATGCCTTAAGGAACTTTTCCGGATTTCTAAATCTATGCTAGTTGAGGTTAGTCTTGTCTTCTTGTTATAAAAAGCTTTCTTTGTGTGCTCTATTCTTTTAATAATATCGTTCTTGCTTCTGTTATCTTAAATTATTTTAATTCCTTGTTGTCTGAGTTCCATTACTTAGTGTGGCCTTACTTATTCTAATTCTATATTCACTTGACTGATTTATCCTTTACTGCACTTCTTGACTTGTTTACATTTTGTAGATCTTCCCATTAAATCCAATCTTCAGTATTTAATCCTATCCTTTCAGTAGTTCTTGGAGATCCTCTTCACTTTTAGCACAATCAGCAAATTATCAACAAAACAAAGTGTGTTTATAAGTTCTTCTCTTCTAATTCCAGACATCACTTCTTCTTTTACCTCTCATGCTTCTTCTAATTAATTGTTAAAGATAATCAAAGATAGGGTGCATTATTATCTAACACCCTTTCTTATTTTAGTTTCCATTTCATGTTTGTTAACCCTAGTTATTGTTATCTGAATTTTGTATTATTTGGTTGTTGTACTTAATCCCAAGTTTTCTCAAAATTTCTAACATTTTATACCAATTCCCATCAACAAAATAATGTACCATATGTATTCTTGATGTTAATTATTTGATTTTTCTAGTAATATCCTTAAAGACAGAATGGCTTTTCTCATTCTGTTATTTCTGAATTCATGTTGATCCTCTCCAAGTACTCCTTCCATCCTCTTATCCATTCTTTATTGCGTTAGTCTAGTAAGCACTTTTTATGGATGTTGATGTGAGACTTAGGGTCCTATATTCTTCACATTTAACTGCCCCATCTTTCTTTGGTAGTGAAATGACAATGTTCTTTTCAAAATTCTCAAGCATATCCTCTTCTTCTCCATAAATACCTACAACATAATGTGTTCTATTGTTTCTAAATAAAAAAAATTATATAAATATCAATTAATTGTTGTGTATATTTATCTAACCTGTTTGTTTTTACATTATTCTCATTGAGAAAATAAACTTAAATCTTTTCATGTTTAATTATGGTTATAATATGGTTATGTAGCCTATGTTTTTGATCTGGCCAACCTAGCACTTTCAATATCCTAGTGTGTCCCTCTCCTCAATAAGTTTGGGGACCCCTGGCTTAGACCAATCAAATTAAGTTTCAGACTATTAGTTTCTCATAATTTATTATTAAATCTGGAAAATTCTTTACTCAAGTGTGACCCAGTGCTGAAGCGAATTTACACTATAAGCCCACTAAGCACGGGCCTAGGGGTGGCGGCTTTAGTTGGCAGCACATTTTGAATAACATTGTTTTTATTTGAATATTTTGTTTTTAATTACGTTTAAAAATTATTGGCTAACATTATCGAAATAGTTAAAGTCATAATGACACTATTTCTTTTTAAATAACTTTACTTTGCAATTACTTTGTAACTGATGTCACACTCTCTTTCCTCACGATGTTAACTCAAGCTACTGTAGAGCATGTAAATGCCTGATTTTCTTTCTTAGAAGAAATCTTCTCTCGAATACTAACTTCCGTCCCATCCCCCCTCACCCCAAGACCTCTTTCCTCTTAAATCTCCTAAAATGCTAGACACGTTTTTTTTGGGAGGGTGTGTGTGTGTGTGTGTGTGTGTGATTATTATAATTGTGCCTAGGGGCGCACAATATTTAAATCCGCCACTGCCAGTGTTATCATAGTACTCAAAACTAACTCATCATGGATATATGAATTCAAACACCTATAATAGGAAAACTATCTAATAAAACGTTATTTTATAATTTTGACTACTGTTGGTTAGGCCTAATTGAATCATTATAAGTTACTAGATTCTTTCTACTACTATTTCATAAAATTTGTTTTTTTAAATCATTCATTGTTTGCTTTATTCAAAATATGAGCCAACCATATAAAATAGGATAGTATTTTAATGGCTTGTACCATAGTGTGGATATTTTTTTTATATTCTCCATCTAAATTAATTGTGTGTAATTTATATTAGGTATTCTAGTGAATTTTTATCTCAATATAATGCAAATAAAATAAAAAGTATTAAAAAAACTTTAAACCATAGTTCCAAACTAAAATAATGGTATATGCATACAATTTTGGAAAATTGTAATAACATCTTAATAAAGACATTATGCATGTATAACTTTGGTATTATTTTGAAACATTAGCTAGTTATGTGAGAAGGTGCTTTCAAAACAATTTGAAATATTTGTATCATCCAGGAACTTTGTCCTCTATTCCCCCCTCCCCAAACGAATTAGTCAACATGTAGTTAGCATAGGTATATTTAAATTGGTCAGTCTATTTGTGGGTTCTATTTTTAAAACTTAATCTCATTAAAGAAAGTTTGTGTTTAGGCTACTTATATAATTTGGGTTTCATTTTTTAGCTTCCTTAATTTAAAGTTCACTTTTAATCTTTAGAACATTATTTTGAACAATATCAGTATCAAGATGATAATACTTATTTCAGGCCTACAATATAATTTTTTATTGGGATAATTCTTTATATTGGTGTACTTCATTTCAATAGGGACATATTAGCTCATAGTTGGTAGCAGTGATCAATTTTCTTTTATTGCAATGTGGTTGGAACATGAATGTTGTGTTAATGGAATATTCTGGTGTATTTTGTTTAACTATTTACATTTTGTATTTATTCTCATGTTTATTTCATCAACCAAAGCTGGTTGTTTATTTCTTTAAAATAAAATGCATCAATTTGTTTGAGTATTCTTAGCATGTAAGTTTAATATACTAGTATGCCTATGCAGGTTATTTCCCATAGACCTATTCCCTAGTATTGATCTAAATGAGTTAAATTGACCTGTGACTACAATGATTAGACCTTTATAGGAATAATGCAGAGAAAAAAAATCAATTCAAATTACATGCTTACATTATGATATATTATTACCTAATGTAAATGTTCTATCATAGATGGCTAATTATTGAACATGAATATTACAGTAGGCCTACTAACTTAATGATTAATACATTTTAGGGTTTAACTAATAATTTTGTTGGTGCCACATTTTTAAGGTTATCTATTTGTGTTTATAAATAGGGAAAGTAAAACTGCAATAGTTACCTTAATGGAATTAGTTAGAAAGATGGAAACATTAGCTCCAGTTGTTGACTTGACTCCTATCTCAGATGACAAGCAAAGTGATAAGGCTGCTACAGAAGAAGATGACACAAGAAAATTACCAGATTATCACTTGGATTCCTTTAATAAGACTGACAGCGAATCAAAGGTAGAGTATTCGTTTTACATGTAATTATGGTGATATCCTTAATAGTTTGCTACAAACTATAGTAGAATTCTGATAGGTACAAAGGAACGTTTAGAAAATATTAAAACTATTTTTTTTTACTCTAAATGATAACAGTTTATTTATTTTATTAGTAGGCCTATTATCTTTAGGTATTGATGATATCTCCCAAAAGTGACAGTTGAAGCTCACACTGCTTGTCATATTAAATATAAGACAATTGTTTCAGTAACTTTATTAATTGTCAAAAAAGATCTTCTATATATTGGACTGTACATTAGATACTAACCCATTCAATGTATATGATGCAAAATGTGTTTATTTCAAGTTATAACATTTTCTCCTCCTTTTAAAGAATGTTATAGTTATTATGTGCTGCTCAGCTGAACAAAAGAATTGGATCACATTGGAAATATCACAACTTGCGCCTAAACTTAAATACTCAATTTCACTGTCCACTTTTAAGGATTGACTGTAAAGGTTACAGTTATATGCAGACAAATATTGTGTGAGCCTAAAATGTTTACTAAGGGAGTAAACATGATCAATAAGGAAACACCAACTGACATTTTCAATAAAATGTTTTACTAAACAAGTTATGTGTGCATTTTCGTGTCTGTATGATGAAGTATTTTTTATATTTATTGATGGTCTGGTGCTCAGAGTTCCGGGATACAAACCCAGAAATCTTAGGTTCACTCCCTGGCGCTTCCAGACTTTCTTTGAATCAGGGGTTCTGGAATGGGCTCAAACTCAGCCTCATGAGGACAAATGAGGAGCTACTTGAATGAACAAAGTAGCGACCCTGTTGGAGGGCTTGTTGTGCTGACAACATGACACCATATAGTCACAGAAGTTTGCACTATCTTCACCAACAAATGGCAGCTGCTTGGTCGATATGGCTCGATTGTGGGCTTATCCCATAAAGTTTAAAAAACATATATTTACTAATTATTATTACTATTGTTATTTGTACACACTTATTACAGTTCTGATGTACCTATTCAGTTTGTACTGATTAAAACACCATTTTCAAGATTCAAATTCAATAAGGCTATATTTGGGGGGGAGGGGGGGTCCTAAATGGTTTTCCACTCCCCCTCCACGCAAATGTGGGTTCACTTCCTCTAATTCAACCTTCCCAATTCCTAACCCATTAGAGTATTTAGTACGTAAAGCGTATAACCCGAACGGGTAGTAAGACGCGGTGCTAAATATTAATAAGGCTATGCAAACTAATGGTGGGTCTTGTTAACAATTTTTTTCAACTAGCCTATTTTACTTCAGCAAAAATATTATTGGTACAGTACTTAACATCATAACTACCTATATTCTAAAATCACAGATAACAGCTCTCATAGATCAATATTTTATAAATTATTTTAATGTTAATTTATTATTGTTTGAGTTATTTAACGTGCATTTTCTGAATCGACTGATTATATTAGCACGGAACTAATGGACTGACTTAAATCTAGAACAGACCCAATATCAAGCCCTTAGCCATAATTTCGTCACTGTGATAGACTATAATCCCAATTTAACTAATTATAAATTTTTCAGCCATGCCGAGAATTCAACCAGGGACATTTAGCTCAGTAGGCAGACACGTTACCAACTGAGCTAAACTTTTAGAACTTTTAATGTTATAATTCACATATAGGGAAACCTCGGTAATCCAAACTAATTTTGACCGAGGCCTGTTTGGATTAGCAAAATGTTCGAACTATCAAGGTATTTTTAAAGTTTCCCCAGCTTAAAACGTACATTGCCCCAATAGATTGAAAGGGTGAAGAGGGGGACATTGTTGATGAGGCAGGACATTTGTATTCATATGCTTCTGCTTTACTACTGCACACCTGCACTTTCATTCGCACAAACACAGCTCATGTACACTTAAGTAAAAAAATGGAACAATTTAGTTCCTAAACATTGATTGAACTCCTCGATAGTCATTGAACATGAACATTGAACATTGATTTTAAGTTAGACGAGACACTTTTTCTGTGGCTTATTCAAGAAAGAAAGGAATGCCAATAACAGGACACCTTGTTCAACATGAAATCTGTCAGCTAGCAATATGCTGTGAAAGCCTATCTTTAGATCAAACATTTGCAGATGATTAACTAACATTTGTAGAATTGGTTAATTCTTTATACCCTTGTCCATAGCAGGTTCATAATTGTGATGAAACAGGCATGAGCTTGAAAATGCTTTAATCTAAAAGTTTGGCATCTCACCAAGAAAAATGTCTTCCTGGTTTTAAAGTAAACTAAAAATGATTAACTGCGTAAGCTTGTAGCAATATGAGTGGTACACACAAGAAGATGCTAGTGGCTATTGGAAAATCTGCGAAACCAAGAACCTTAAAACACATCAACATAAATTTGCTTCCTGCTTGTCATGTTCATGAAATGCTGGCAAGATATTGTGGGCTCATCATGTTGTTCAGCTCTGTTAGAAGACACTGACTGAGTATGAAATTGAAAAGAACTAGGGTTAGATACAATTAAATTTGGAAAACACACTGATATCAAATTATAAAATGAAGAGTCATTACTGTTATTTGAATTTTATTATAAATACAACCCCCTTTACCTTGCTTCCTCTATGGCTTGTTTGTATTATCCAGAATTTTGAACTACCGTGGTTCAGGTTATCGAGGTTTTACTGTATATTAGTCCAGGCACTGAATAAAAAAATACCAATTGTTACTTCTTTGACATATTAACTATAGTAATATATTAGTGGCACTGGGGTTCTTGTTTTAATTAGACCTATCATTACTGAGGTACCGTTAATCTTCAAATTAGCTAATAGTTTAAATTTAACTGAATACAAACATAACAAATATCTATTTTTATTTATTTAAGGCAGCTTATTTTTAGGTATCACGGCTATCATAAACAAGATATGTAAAGCCCATAACATGATAGTTTTTTTTTACATAGCTCAGCAGTAATTCTGAACAATTTCATGTTGCTAACATTGGCGCAAGGTTATTGCAATTTATCTTGCATTTATAATGGTATCTTATGTTTGATGAGTTACAAAACTGTAGCCAAATACTTATTGTATCAAATCAAACTTTCCATTATTATTTCTACATAATATCCATAGTAAAATTATATAAAAATTGGATTTTTTAGGATGTATTTTATATTCACATGTTACAAGTTCAAGAAATAATGAGTAAAATACTATGGTACTTACAGTTTAGCACTTAGATTGATTTTTGGCTCAAATGTTTAAGCTAATATTGTTTATGCTTGAAATAATTGTAACAAAAGACCATAATTTGTTTTATAATGAAGGTCTTACTGCAAAGAAAATATTAATCAATATTTGTGTACTGTCTGCATGTTCCACTCCTTGATTGTGTGCATGCACGAGAGAGTTGGAGCACTAACCTAATCTAGTGGTAAGGCTCAATCATGGACGTTAGGCAAGCAGCTGAGTCGGACTTAATTTTTTTCATACCGATATTTTTCTTAAGAATAAGCTCCATATTATTATTATTCTGAGTATTTTCACTTAAGTACCCCAGTGGTTGTAGTTGTAGAGGACACGACAGTCCCACAGAAAGTTACATGGCATCAGCCGTAGTGACAGAAGCTTGACCATGGTTATATGGTAACAGAATCATGGTGAGGTCACACGGTGACAGTCCGTGTGTGGTCTCTTGGTAACAGACAGTGGTTACACTTAAATAGGATTTTCTTATTAATTTGTTGACCATAAAATCCATGTTACCTACACACACATTGAAAATATAAATAAATGTTTAGTAAAAATAAATGTAGCTCAGCGAAAGAAACACATCATTATTTATAATTAACCTCACAAACTATAAGGGGAATAGGAAAAAGAGTGGGGTAGGGGGTGCCAGTTCCTCCTAAAATTTAAGATAGGTGCTGAGGGTGCCTTCTTAGGGTAACTCACTGATTCTATAGTTATATAAAAGCATTTTCTGATTGAATTTCCATACACATGTGTTATAGAGGGATAGAAGTGTGCAGAGTAATATCATTTATAAAAGGTGCCAACTTAATTTTTGAGTGCGCCACAGGTTTATTATTACTCCAGCTCCCCAAAACTAAAAATATTACTATGTTTCTGGAAATTATATTATATTCATTCTAGAAAACCATTTCTTATGATAATACTCTCACAATTCTTTATGATACTTTTTGAACGTCAAAGTTAAATAATGATTTTCAAAAATTTGAGCATTCATGTATGTATCACCAGTCTTCATCAACTTCTTCATGTTTTTACTATGTCATATACTTAATGTATCCCCACTATTTTCCTAACAACTTCATTGCTAATCGTATTTCTTGTGACATGCTCCTCACAAACTTCATTCCCATGGCCTTCACTTTACCTAGTCTCTCTTACATTCAACATCCATGTTTCTGCTGCATATGTGATTATGGGTACAAAGTACGCCCTATAAGCTACAGCACTTTCTTACATTTCAAGGGCACTTCTCTTCTCAAGCAGGTCTCATATGCACGTATAAAATAACTCTCCCCTTTGTCCTCTTTTCATTAAATCCTCCATACTTCCACCCTTCACCTCAATCACGCTTCCACGATACGTCACATTCTGTACTTTTCTCAGCTCTACTCCATCCATCTTAATAGTTTTACTAGGCCATATCCTCTTCCTGGTCATTAGCACTACGTCACACTTCACCATAATAAATTTCACTCTATTTCTTCCTTTTCCTTCACTCCTCATACTATTACATTATCAGCAAACATCATGGCTTTTATTCTTTACCCCCAAGTTTTCCTATCCCTTTATTTATGACCATTACCATTACAAATAGTAATGGTGAGTTAGCACCATCCTACTTCCTTAGTTTTTTTTACTTGGAACTACCCTGTTTTCTCTTTTTTGGTCTTAACACAGCTCATGTTATCCTCTTACTTGCTCTTCACCCTCAATACAACTCCTCTTTCCAATCCAGCCTCCTCCATAACTTTCCAGCTTTTATTTCTATACACACTCTCATATTCCTTCTCCACAACCATAGATACCATTACCAAGTCCTTTCTAAACTTATATATTCTTTCCATCAGCTGTTGTATAACAATGATCAAGTCTATTGTAGACCTCTGTTTCCTAAATTCTTTCAATTTCATATTCTTCCTTATTCTCTTTTCCTATATCATCTCATATTTGTGTACAGTGGTACATCAGCGTCTTATAAATCCACACCTGGTGATTTTCTGTGTCTCATCCTCTTTCCGTACGGGATCCACTACATCCTCATCTGCTAATTCTACATGCTCCTCTGCCAATCCTTCATGCTTCTCTGATTAGCTCTCATCCCTTACTTCTTCCAGGTTGAACATATTCTTAAAATATCCTTTCCATGGTTCTTTTTATTCTTCTCCTGTCTTCACTGTTCTTCTTCTTCATCCTTAATTCTAACTTATCTTTTATCTCTTGTTTCTTATTTGCCTAGATAACACCTTCTTACTTCCTTCCTCATCCCTTTCCAGCATCTCTGCCCATTTTTTCATACAATCCTTCTGACTTCCTATAACATCCACTTTGCTCTTCTCTTCCCTATACTCTTCTTTTGTTTCCTCATTCCAATTCTTAAAACTCCTTTGTTTGCTCTATCGTTTTACCTGGTGTCTCTTTTCACTTCCTCTTATCACTTGCCCTCTAACATACCTCCCCAGTGGCTTTAACATTTCACATCCCAACAGTTTGTTGAATATATTAAAATTTTTGTAAAATACTTGTTTAGAAAAAATGTCTTACATTTGATGACATGAGTGCTATTCATAAAAAATTACTACCTGCTTGGAATATGATATTTTAAAAAAAAAGTACTTCTTCATAATGAGGAGGAGTTAGATTCCTATCACAGAGGTAGTTCAAATTGGGTTATATTTTTGTGAACTAGTGGCAATACAAGCAAGATAGCCAGTGCTTTTTAATTGCCAATTGATTTCTGAAGTTTTTACTACAATAATTTCTTAGGAACCACTTTCACACATATATGAAGATGAAAACAGGTTTATGGTTTTTGTTTTTATTGTTTCAATTATTGAACCAGAACTTAAAAAAAAAAAGATCAACAAGTCAAAGGACTTGAGCAATTGTTTCAAAGATACAGCCTTGCTGCACTTCACAGGACCCCCATGTACCTCACCAGTGAAGTACACCCTTACAGTTTTAAAAACCCTGAACTGTGCCAACAAAATGATTTAAATACTCTGTTGTTTTTTTAGGAAAAAGAATACCTTGATAGTGACATGGAGAGTGATGAAGAAGACTACCATGGCAGTGATGACATAGATATTCCATTCTCAACACTCGCTGATATTGTGGGCGAAGACCTGAAGGTTGCTGAAGAGATGAGAAATGCGAGGTTAAATTCGGTAGTTGACAATGACTCTTTAGATAATTCATCCACAGGCAATGCTGAGCAGACAGAACTACACATTCTAGACAATACTATCAACACAAAAAATATCCCTAGTGAATCTCAAAATAACACCAATCTAACACAAGCATATGAAGAAAGGAAACTGTTACTATTAAATATTTTTAAAATAAATAATCATTCCTATTTTAAAAATAAAAAGTTTACCTCTATTTCTCAAGAAAATCCAAAAATACACAATGATTATATTGAACAATTACCCAATGGTACTAGAACTCTCTGTGAGATGTCTGATTCTAATATTGTTCCTGAAGAACTTTCAAAAAAATCCACAGACTCTTTCACTGACCCTCTTAGTGAAAGTGAGCTGCTTAAAGATATAGAAGAAATCACTGTCGATGAGGACGGTGAAGAGATTTCTACTGTTGAAAAAGAGAGTTCAAGTGTCGAGCCTGACAATTCGACTTCTGTATGTTCATCCGTTGCTGGTGGCAACAGTCTGCCAGTTTCATCGAGAAGTGACAGGTTAATGGATTTCATAATGAAGAATACGCTACCAACATTCACCGCGGATTTAAGTGGATTTCCAGTGCCTTCGTTGTTATCTCTTCAACACTGTGTTGGATGTAACGATGCGTAAGTACATTTTTATATCTTATCTGGTATAGTAGAGCTTGGTTAAATCAAAAAATCTTATAGTTTGAACCCATCATGGTTCCCTATTAAATTCCTATTTAAATTAATACTAAAAAAATAACATTTAATTCCAATTTCAGAAGGAAATATTTGAATAATTCCAAGCCTTCCCATTGTTATTTTTTTCGACTTTATACTCATTTCAAACCTAACCAAACATTCTTTATTAAACCACTTCTATGATGAGAATGTCAAATAAAGTTTGAGTAGCCTATTGACACTTAGTAAATGAGAAAGCTGGGAATTATGCACTGCCGTCGAGCTGGTTGCCTAATATAGGAGATATTGGCTCAACTCACATCAGTTATGATCTTTGTAAGTCTGCAATTTTTATATGCAAATTTTTCAAGGTTTTTACATTTTGTGTTTGATTTTTTTATGTATTTATTCTGTGTATTTTTATATAACATATATAAAGTGTGTGTGATTGTATGTAGCATATTTTAAGGTTATTGATCTACTGTGAACCAGCTGCCCAGATACTCATGAAAATGGTTAATTCGAATTTTGGATATATATATATTATATATATATATTTGCCTTGAACTTAGAATTATATCTCTCTTGGAATTGATGGACCCCTAAAAGTGGGAGATTCAGATATCAGTATAAAAATTTAAATATGCTATGTAATTTTGTAATTTTTAATATTCACTTACAAGATACACTATTTTAAAATTTCTATTGTAAAACTAGTTCTGCCAACATGTAATATATACACTCGTTCATATGGTGAGCTAGGCTCTAGAGCCTCGCTGTAAAATGTAACATGACCTTTTTTAACTTTTAAATGCATATAAAATCCTAATAACATATTTACATTTTGTAAAATATCCACAGTTCCTCACACCCTTGCTTGCATAAAATACAGTGTGTCTGGATGTTTGCTACCCAAAATTTAAAAAGTATACTAAAATATATCTTTTTTCCAAAGTAACACAAAAATTATAAATGCAATAGTATACTAAATAAACATTAAATCTTACTTTATAGGGTACTAGTGTGAAGAATGGTAGTGTTTCTTTGTCTCACTAAGTACTTTAAAGTTGGGAGAGATTGTAGACAGCTGAATTCTCATGTCGGGTGCAATGTCCAGTCTGCAACGCTATTTAGATTTTGTTGCTGCATACATTGAAAAATCAACTTGGCACGGATAAGTTGTTAGAAATGGAAAAAGTTTAAGTACTGCGCATTTAGACATTTGTGTATATTCTTGAAGAAGACTGCACCAGAATTCAACCAGAGTAACTTCACTGAATTTCTGTTTCAAACCAGTGTCAGATGTAATAACTATCAAACACTCTTAATTTTGCACAGACATAGCATCTGGTTTCTCTGAAGCACAAGATGAATTGCGTACCCAGTCATCATCATCTGTAGAAGACGGAAAGTATTTCTTAAACACTTGTTGTAAACCATTTAAATGTTGGACGGTGCTACTCGGAATAGTTTATTCTAGGCTAGATTCTGATTCTATCAAGAAGTCATTTAAAGTTTGAAAGCATTCATACTTTCTTTTTTCAACACATCTCTCCCTAAAATCAAGTTTACAATCAAAGGACACTATTTTGTCACTTGTTGTAAATACCGACACATTCTTTCCTTGACATGACATAGTTCATTAATTCTTGTTAAAATGTCCACTAAGTAAGCAATTTCTGAAGACCAGAGGTATTCACCAAACAGGGAAAAAGCTCAAATGGGTTATCATTGATCAATAAAAAAAGACATTTCAGAGCGAAGTTCAAAAACTCTTAACAAGAACCCTCCCTCTAGACAGCCATCTTATTTCTATGTGAAGTAGCAGCATTGTTTGTTCGCTTCCCATTTCTTCACAAAGTAATTTAAACATTCTGGCATTAAGTGGCCTTGGTTTAATGGGGTTTGCCATCTTTACAGCATCATCCAAAACAATTTTTAGGTCTCTTTCCATAGTTTTGGCTACAAGCGCTTGCTTATCGATGTAGCACACAGCGATGCTTCGAACAAGACAGTGCCAACTGTTTGCTATGTGCCACGACCCCTGCCGTTTTACCTGTCATTGCTCTGGCTCCATCATTGCACACATCAACACACTTTTCCCAACTTATATCGTATTCTCTCATGTAACTATTAATTACTTTAAAATTTCTTCTCCAGTCGTACGACTTACAAGAGATTTGCAGAGCAACAACTCCTCCTCGATTTTGTTCTGAAACAAGCAATGCACAAATACAAGTAATACTGCTAGCCCTGACACTTCTGTTGATTCGTCAAGTTGCTACCATTTCAATCGCACAAGGCTTGATTATGGTTTCAGCGATTGTATGGGCTTCTCCTGCAAGCACAATACGGTAACTCAATATGTAGAAGGCCTCAGTAGCACTTTCATTGCCATTTTTTGAACTTTTCACAATAAGACTCTGACAGTTTGTTAATGCCCCAAATTTACACTCAAAAAAACTAACATCTTTGTGCTTATATTCAGAGTGATTAATGTCACAATGTCTACGAAGTTTGGCAGGTAACATAGAACTGTTTGATAACACTTTGTTGCACAATACGCATAGTGCATAAGGGGCAGTTTTAACACCTGTAAATGTAAAACCCAGAGATAAATAGGAATCATTTTATTTTAATTTTTTTACCACATTCAACAGTTCTACAACTGTCATTTCTAGATGGAGACGTAAAAGGTTGAGATTCACTTACAACGTCGGTTACACTGGTACTTGCTGGAGTAGTACTTGATTGTTTACTTAAATTACCTCTTCTTAGCCACTGATCCATGGTGAATATTAAAAATAATAGTAGCAATGTTTCTGCATGTTATTTCACTCACTTTATTGTATCTACGACTAAACACACAAGAAGAGGAGCTCCCATTGACAGTTATTAAGAATTTTTATCCGCATTTTTATGAAGTTATAAAAACAAATTGATTAACCCTAATTAATATATAAATAACACGGGCACATGATATCTAACAAATGTACAATGTTGAGCATGAGTGAGAAAGAGCATGTCACTAAACTGCGATCTCTATTCATAGATGTTTGAAATCAAACTAAAATTAGTGGAATAGCTGCTAGTCCTGATAGTAGGTGTCCAGGAGAGGGTTGCTATTTCTGAGAAATATACTGCTATGGGAAAAAAATACGGTAAAATGAGGGAGGGAAATAACAATTTCACTTCAACCACAACTCAGCAAAAAATAGCTTAACATAAAAACTGAGGTGGCTTAATTAGACAGTAAAGATATAGTCAACAGGGGATGTCTTAGCTATATATTTTAATTCATATGAACTAAATGTATAGTCAATTAAATAAGTTTCACAATTATTTCTCTCAAAAAACAATTAAAGTATCCATTATAGAAATTAATTCGTGGATCCCCTGAGCACGGTTCACGAATACCTTGGGATCCGCGGAGCATAGTTCGGGATCTACTGATTTAGATTAATCCATAGTTGTACACCTGTATGAAATTTAGACCTCACCCTCCCTCTTACAAGATAAAATTATATCTTTTGTCTGCATGACCACTGATGTGTCTTAAAAATTCTGTTGCCAACAGCACTACAATAAATGTTTGACCATCACAGATAGTCTTAAGTGCTGGTCTTCTATCTCCGATGTTTATAAAGGTTTAATGTTTAAACCCCTTTTTAATATTCTAAGGAGATCTTTTCATTTATAATACAAGTGGTTCAAAGAGCACTTGATCCCAGTTACTAATTAAGCATGTAAATTAAATATCTGAAATAAAAATGCTTTTTAAGCAGCATCTTGTGAGTGAACCCTAAAAATTGTTAAATTAACATAGGTAGACAAGGGCTTACCTTATACAAATCTTATACCATCCTGTATTTAACTTAGAAACTACACTTAAACAAGTATGAAAAACATGAAATTAATAAAAGTAAATAAAAGCTATAAAAATATAACAACTCACTTGGTTCGAAGTCGAAGACTGTCCATTGTGAAATCCACATACACCAGTAAACAAAGAATATATAAATAGGTTCCAAACACTCTCTTTAACACTATATATAAATATATACTTTAGGAATTATTGTATTAGTATTAAGTAATGAAAAATTTGAGAAAATCGGTATGAGCTTAAAAATATGTTTTGTTCCTTGTTTTGCTTTATTTTGCAGGGAGGGCAGCACTCCAGAGCCCTCCCTCATGAGCTGTCCCGGTTTATAAAACTTTATCCCCCATTTATATTCTTTTTAATACTTGTTGGTAACACAATTGGTGCAAACAAAGTAGTAAATTCTGAAAATTGAAAAATGACACCTGGACACGGGAATCGAACCCGGGACCTTCGGCTTAGTACGCCACTGCTCTTACCACTGAGCTATCCAGGATTCGTCCCGTGCCCATGGTCATTCTTCACTCATAGTTTAAGGCAGAGTCT